>CM069413.1:0-172254 GCA_035609135.1 Eleutherodactylus coqui | reverse complement strand
TACTGACATCTACCCTGTTTCCCTGAAAATAAGACATAGCATGATTTTTCCAGAATTTTTGAGGATGCAAAATGATTTTTCGGGCTTTTTGAGGATGCTTGAAATATAAGCCCTACTCCAAAATTAAGCCCTGCTAACAGTTGATTAAAAAAGTAAATTTAAATAGTGTCCAGGCAGCTATACATGTAAAAAAGTTAAACCTTTTTGCCCCAAAATTAATATAAGACACTGTCTTATTTTCGGGGAAACACGGTATCCATGTCTGATTGTGGGGGGCCCTACTGCTCAGACCCCATAGGATTAACAGCTGTCATGATGGGACTGACTTGGTTGGACACAATGCTCAGGTAAGCCCTGCTGTTCATGCGCCCACCCAGATGTCATGTAGGCCGTGGGAGGGCCAACAAGACGATATAGCACCTCCCCAGCCTGAAGTGTTTGCCCCTGTCAGGGAGGGTTCCCTAGTCCTAACCCTACGATCAGCATGGAGCGACAGAAGTCTGGATTTACTGAGGCGGTGATGTTCTTACTTTTTGCCCATATACTCCACGTCAATAACGGACGGCGGTGGTCACATGTCCCACCACCGCAAGTGGCCATATACTCCATGTCACTAATGCCCCAGAACCGTCCCCCCCCCCCCCCGACGACTGCCGCCGCCACAGAACCGTCCCCCCCCCCGACGACTGCCGCCGCCACAGAACCGTCCCCCCCCCGACGACTGCCGCCGCCACAGAACCGTCCCCCCCCCGACGACTGCCGCCGCCACAGAACCGCCCCCCCCCCCGACGACTGCCGCCGCCACAGAACCGTCCCCCCCCCCGACGACTGCCGCCGCCACAGAACCGTCCCCCCCCCCGACGACTGCCGCCGCCACAGAAACGTCCCCCCCCCCGACGACTGCCGCCGCCACAGAACCGTCCCCCCCGACGACTGCCGCCGCCACAGAACCGTCCCCCCCGACGACTGCCGCCGCCACAGAACCGTCCCCCCCCCCGACGACTGCCGCCGCCACAGAACCGTCCCCCCCCCCGACGACTGCCGCCGCCACAGAACCGTCCCCCCCCCCGACGACTGCCGCCGCCACAGAACCGTCCCCCCCCCCGACGACTGCCGCCGCCACAGAACCGTCCCCCCCCCCGACGACTGCCGCCGCCACAGAACCGTCCCCCCCCCCCGACGACTGCCGCCGCCACAGAACCGTCCCCCCCCCCCGACAACTGCCGCCGCCACAGAACCGTCCCCCCCCCCCGACAACTGCCGCCGCCACAGAACCGTCCCCCCCCCCCGACAACTGCCGCCGCCACAGAACCGTCCCCCCCCCCCCCCGACAACTGCCGCCGCCACAGAACCGTCCCCCCTGACAACTGCCGCCGCCACAGAACCGTCCCCCCTGACAACTGCCGCCGCCACAGAACCGTCCCCCCTGACAACTGCCGCCGCCACAGAACCGTCCCCCCTGACAACTGCCGCCGCCACAGAACCGTCCCCCCTGACAACTGCCGCCGCCACAGAACCGTCCCCCCCCCCCCGACAACTGCCGCCGCCACAGAACCGTCCCCCCATGGTGCCAGCCCTCGCACTTACCGGCAGCTCCACAGTGATATCGGCGCCGTCCAGCAGCAGCACCTTACAGGTCAGCACGGAGCCGCTGTCCCCGGTTGCAGGAATGTGAACTGCAGATCCTCCACTGACCACTGGGGGCGGCTGGAGGGTCTGCTGCGGGTAGAGTGCTGCAGAAGCCCTCATCCCCGGAGCTCGGCCATCCCGCTCGTCCCTCCAGCCGTGCCGCTGCATCGACCGCCGGCCAAAGGTCCTCCGTAGGAAGCGCAGCATCCTCCCCCGGCACTTCCTGCCGCTCCTCTTCCTGCGGTACACCGCGGGCAGTGGATCGCCGATCCCGGGAGGACAGGAGGCTTCCCTGCGGGGGCTGCGGTTGTGACTACCGGGAGTGGGGAGCGCTGACAGCCCTGCCGGCCGGCCGCACCATGCTACTGCAGGAGAGCCGCCGTCCTCCTCCTCCCGCGGACACTGCCGGGTTTGTTCAGCGCCCTCCGCCGGCGTCCTCGCAGTTTGGCTTCCTTCCCGCTCCAGCAGGTGTATTAACCCCGTCGGCGCCGCGGCGCAGGCCGCTCACGTGACCCGCACAGACCGCTCACGACACATCTGGAACTCCTTCCTGCGGCTTCTGGCAACAAAAGTAACAAAGTTTTGCGACTTTTCTCCCTTCTGCGTCCTCGTAGCTTTTTTGAACAGTGGGCGGGGCTTTCCCAGGATGGGCGTGGCCACTCAGACATACAGATTTAGCTCTTAACTGAAATTGGCGTACATTCTACCCGAAATGTATGGCAGGTGGGAAGTGCTATAGGTGCGTTGAGGAGGCGTGCACCACTTCCTGTGCTCACGGCGCCCGGGGAATCTTACTAATGCCGTCGCTGGGAATTTCTTTCATTGTAATTTGTCTTGCGTCCATTTATAAAAATATCCAACATTACCAAAAATGTGGAAAAACTGCAAATTTTCAAATTTTGAATAATCCTGTTTTTAACCCCCTGAGTGACTTTTCTGGACCGCAGGTTCTAATGATGTTTTTAGACTCTTATCTCCACTTTTTAGAAGCCAGAACGTATGTATTTCCCGCACACGCGGCGGTGTGAGGGTCGTTCTTTACACGGTAAGCTGTAGGTTTTATTGGCCCCATTTTTGAGTACTGGGACTTTTTTGATCACTTTTATTGCAGTTTTTTAATCGTGTTTGCTACAAGAGATAACGTGTGTTGAATTCATTGTACCGCTACAGATACGGTGATGCCAAACTTATATTTTTTTAATTCATTTTTTTAAAATAAAGGCAAAAGTGCATAAAAAAAGATTATTTTTACTATTTCTTTTACTTTTTAAAAAAATCTGATGTTACATTTTCTTATGTCCATGTAGGGGACGTGAACTTGCAGTCTATTTTCAAGTGATCACAGGTCATGGTAGACCCGGATACCATTGACTAACATCTGTTTGACAGAACAACCCTTCAGTCCTCAATGATAATGTGGTAGAAGGCCAGTGATGTTGCAGAAAGAGCGCCCTCCAATTGTGAACCTCCTATATGCCACAATCAACATTGATCGCGGCGCGTAAGAAGTTAACACTGATCCCTGCTGTTGCAGTAGGAGGCTGGCTGTTAGTATGCCGTGATCCATATGCCATAAATATATGGCTGTCCCAACCCCCTCCTCCCCATTAACATACATCATAGAACACGAAGGGGTTAAAACTGTCATACCACTCCATAAAGTTATCAAGTACCATTTGCTACATGTCTACATCCTGGCGTTATTTAGTAAATCTCCTTTATCTTTTGTAGCAGGACGTCAGAAAACATGTAGGTTTACTGCAGCTGCAATTTTCAAAATTTTTAAGAAAATTTCCCAAACCAATTTTCAAGGGATAAATTCAGTTCTGAAGAGTATTTAAATAAAACCTGCAGAAACTCCCAGAAATCATTGCGTTGTAGAAACGCCACCCCTCAGAGTGGTCAACCCACTGGGCACTGGCATACCTATAGAGGGTGCAGGGGATGCGGTTGCACCCGGGCCCAGGAGCCTTAGGGGCCCATAAGGCCTCTCTTCTCCATATAGGGAGCCCAGTACTATGAATAAAGCAATATAGTTAGGGGCCCTGTTACAGGTTTTGCACTGGGGCCAGGAGCTTCAAGTTATGCCTCTGCCACTGGGTGTTTCACTGGAATTGTAGGAAGTAGAAGATACATTTTGAAAAGCTTTTTTTAGCAATATTTTCCATTGTAATCAATGTTCTTTTGGTAAGGCCCCTTTCCACTGACGAGGAAACCGCGCGTTGTTCCTGCGATGCGAGGGTGAGTGAAGACGCATGATTATGAAACCAATGAATTTCAATGGTTTCATTCTCGTTTGGGATGGTTTCACTCCAGCGATGCTGGATGAAAAAAAATCGCAGCATGCCCATTCATTTTGCAATATCGCCCATAGTTTCCACTGGAACTGGCAGCAGCAGCACCGGCCCCACTGAAAGCAATGGGAGGGGATCTCTATCCCCTGCTGCAGCTGTGACAGCTGCAGAAGGGGATTCCTTGGATGTGAAACCCCTGGATGCTGTCACATCCAGGGGTTTCACCTTGTGGTCAATGGGGCCTGTGGCAGCAGTTCCAGTCCCACTGAAAAGATAGGGAGAAGATTGCTCTCCTCTGCCACAGCTGCGACAGGGGATTCCTTCATCCCTGCGGGGAGTCCCCTCCTGTCACATTGTTCAGTGATGAGGGGACTCCCCACGGAGATGAAGGAATCCCCTGTCCCAGCAGTGGCAGAGGAGAGCGATCTTCCCCCATTGCTTTCAATGGGGCCGGCGCTGCTGTCGCCTCATTGAAGGCAATGGGATGAAGAGAACCCATGCAGGCATGTGAGGCTGTTTTCACATGAAACGCCTCACATCCAGGGGTCCCCATGGATTATGAGAGCAATATTGGGCTGATATCCCAATATCGCTCTCGCCAGTCTGCAGGAGGCCTATCACAGCAGAAGTTCTCACTTTCTAGGAATATCTCCCGTTTGGCTGTAGTGTGCAGCCTCCAATGAAGGAGCACCTTGTGAGTTTGGGGCATTAGGATGTTTTCTAGGTACCATTTCAGTTTGAAGAGGCCTTGGGCTGGCACAAAAAAGGCCAGAGCCCATGTTGGAAACTCCAACCCTTAAGGAATGTATCCAGGGGTTTAGTCAGAATTGTGACCCCACAGGAGCTTCATAGACTTTACAAGAATTGGGCTTTTTCAAAAACGTAGATTTAGCCCCTAATTTTTAATTTTCTCATGGATTGTAGAAGAGAGAGCTGTCCACAGTTCACCGCAGAATGCGTTGAGGCCACGGAGCTACCCACGTGGGGATGCTGTGTTGGGCCGTGGCACGGTCGGGAAGGGAAGGGGGATTTGGAGGACAGATCTTGCTGGTATAATTTTTGTGTCACATTTGCAGTCCCCGAGGTTCCTGTAGAAAAATCCCCAAAAGTGACACCATTTTGGAAAGTATACTCCTCAGGGAAGCACCAAGGGTTGTAGTACGCAGTTGGAACTCGGGTGTTTTGTGGAATGTTTTAACATTGAGTCTTGAAAAAGATAAATTACAATTTTTCCAACATTATACAGTTTTAAGGCCCGATTTCTTTCATTTTCACACCGATAAGAGAAAAAGCACTCCACAATGTGTTATACAGAAATGCTCTGAGGATCCCTGTCCACGTCCGTGACGGAATATCGCTAGCGATATTCCACCGCCAGGGAAGAGGGGGGACAGCTGTCAGGTCTCCGCACTGAGTCTATCTGACAGATAGGCTCAGCGCGGAGAATCGCAGCGTGCCGCGATTTGAATACCGTGAGCGCTTTGATTCTCCGCTCGTGGACAGGGGGCTCTGCTTTCCATAGCGTGCACTGCATTACCCGCAGGCGGATTATCGCCGCCAATAACACAATGAACTATCGCCCGTGGACAGGAGCCCTAAAAGTGGAAGCAAACTGCTGCTTGGATACTAGTAGGGATCAGGAGGGAAGGAGCGCTGCTTGGCTTCTGAAGGGTAGACTTTGCTTGAATAATGTTTGGGCACAATATCGCATTTCTGGAGCCCCTAACCTGTAAAATGGAAACCCCCTAAAAGTAAGTTTGCATTATTGCCTATCACCACATGTAGTCAGCTAAGGCAGTTGTAATCAGTCCCTATGGTGATAGGGACTAATCACAACCATTGAGGTACGGTTGCAGCCTCTAGAGGGCCCTAATGGAGGACAGAACTGCAGCCTCCAGGTACCGATTAGCACAATCCACTGCCCTTTGTATGAAGCACTTCCAAGAACTGCAAAATTAACCCCTTAGTGAGCCAAATTGTGGAAATCTGACATGTCACTTAACATAGAATAACTCCATAAAGATTTTGCATGTCCAAGTGATTTTGACATTGTTTTATCGCCACATGTTGTACTTCATTTAGGTGGTAAAAATAGGCCGATAGAATTTATGTATATTTTTTAAAAGTGCCAAAATTAGGAACGTTTTGAAAAAAATGTTATTTTTTCACATTTTCAACTGTATATATATATATATATATATATATATCCACCTGTTTCCTTTATTCTAGATGCACATTTGAAAAACTTTTGTTTTTTTTAACTATTTAGGAGACGTACAAATTTAACATTACTTTTCAGCATTTTGAGGAACATTTTGTTTTCCTGCACCAAGCCAAGATTGCAAAGGCTCATAGGTGTCAAAATGATAGATACCCCCACAAATGACCCAATTTTATAAACTACACCCCTTAATGTACTCACTGAGGGGGTCAGGAGGATTTTGACGTCACTGTTTTTTTTCAGGAGTTAATACAATTTAGAGGAGAAAAAAATAAAATTTCATATTTTTGCAAATACATCATTTTAAAGACATATCTTTTTCTATAGTGCACATGAAAATGAGGATTTACACCCCAAAATGGATCACCCTGTTTGTCCCGTCAGAGACATACCCATTGTGGCCCCAATCTTCTGTCTGTATGCACAACGGGCCCCAAACCAAAAAGAGCAGCCGGTGGCTTTCAGATGAGACATTTTGCCAAAACGACAGAGAACCCCCACAAATGATCCCATTGTGAAAGCTAGACCTGTTAACGATTTCCTCTAGCAGTGTACGGCGTATTTTGATCCTACAGTTTTTTAATGAATCTAAACAAAGCAGAAGGAAAAAAATGTGATTTACATTTTTTTTAGCAATTGTGTCCTCTTAAAAACTGTTTTGTACAGTACACACATGAATGAGGACTTGCACCTAAAAATGGATCCCCCTGTTTGTCCCGTGTTTAGAAACATAGCTATTGTATCTGCTTACAGGACACATGGGTAGGCCTATAATGGAGGGAACACCCAATGGACTTCAGGGCACAACTGAATAAATTGACTCCCTAAAAATATTTCCCCCCCCCCCGTGCCCTTTTTGACGTCCCCTATATATTAGATAAAAGTAATAATTAGAGATGAGCGAGCATACTCGTCCGAGCTTGATACTCGTTCGAGTATTAGGGTGTTCGAGATGCTCGTTACTCGTAATGAGTACCACGCGATGTTCGGGTTACTTTCACTTTCTTCCCTGAGACGTTAGCACGCTTTTCTGGCCAATAGAAAGACAGGGAAGGCATTACAACTTCCCCCTGCGACGTTCAAGCCCTATACCACCCCCCTGCAGTGAGTGGCTGGCGAGATCAGGTGTCACCCGAGTATTAAAATCTGCCCCTCCCGCGGCTCGCCACAGATGCATTCTGACATTAGTTCAGGGAAAGTGGTATCTTGCTGGAGCTGCTATAGGGAGAGTGTTAGGAGTATTTTAGGTTTCAAGAACCCCAACGGTCCTTCTTAAGGCCATAGAAATCGCAGATCGCACCTATGTGCGATCTGCGATTTCTGTTCTCTTCTCTATATGCACTCAATGGGGCCGGCGGCAGCAGCGCCGACCCCATTGAGAACATATAGAAGACAAATCATTCTTCTCTGCCACAGCTGTAACAGCTGTGGCAGAGAAGAACGATGTTTGCCCATTGAATTCAATGGAGCCAGCAACACAGCAGGTTCCACTGAAAGCAATGGGCTGCCGGCGATCGCGGGATGAATTGTCGGGAAGGGCTTAAATATATAAGCCCTTCCCTGCAATTCATCCAGAAATGTGTTACAATAAAAATATATACCGGCGTATAAGGCGACGGGGCGTATAAGACGTCCCCCCAACTGTCACCTTATACGTCGGGAATACAGTGGAGCAAAGAATAAAAATCATTACTCACTTCACCGGGTGTTCTGCGGTGCTCCTGCAGGCTGTTGCTCCCTCCTGGTCCCCGGCCGAGCATTGCTTTCTCTACGAAGGGCTTGAAATCCCCGCCTCCAGAAACACACGTGCCTTCAGCCAATCGCAGCCAATGACAATGATGTCATTGAATGGCTGTGATTGGCTGAAGGCATGTGTGTTTCTGGAGGCGGGGATTTCAAGCCCTGCGTCCAGAAAGCAATGCTCTGCCGGGGACCAGGAGGGAGCGACAGCCTGCAGGAGCACCGCAGAACGCCAGGAGAAGTGAGTAATGATTTTTATTCTTTGCTCCACTGTATTCCCGGCGTATAAGGTGACAGTTGGGGGGTCGTCTTATACGCCCCGTCGCCTTATACGCCGGTATATATTTTTATTGTAACACATTTCTGGATGAATTGCAGGGAAAGGCTTATATATTTAAGCCTTTCCCGACAATTCATCCTGCGATCGCCGGCAGCCCATTGCTTTCAGTGGAACCTGCTGTATTGCTGGCTCCATTGAATTCAATGGGCTAACATCGTTCTTCTCTGCCACAGCTGTTACAGCTGTGACAGAGGAGAACGATCTTTACACTGACAGTGCGGGGGGGGGGGCACTCTTGCCGCTATTGTGGCTTAATAGTGGGACCTGGGAACTTGAGATGCAGCCCAACATGTAGCCCCTCGCCTGCCCTATCCGTTGCTGTGTCGTTCCCATCACTTTCTTGAATTGCCCAGATTTTCACAAACGAAAACCTTAGCGAGCAACGGCGATATACAAAAATGCTCGGGTCGCTCATTGACTTCAATGGGGTTCGTTACTCGAAACGAACCGTCGAGCATTGCGAAAAGTTCGTCCCGAGTAACGAGCACCCGAGCATTTTGGTGCTCGCTCATCTCTAGTAATAATGTAAACTGTGTGGTATGCCTATAGACAGGGGTAATTATGGAGGCTGGTTGGGATGGGCATATGAGGCAATAAAACCTGACACTTTTTGGGGGGGTATTTCTTGACCTCAGCGGCAGGGATGGGGTATAATAGTGTCGCTCTGTGAGGCTTCGTCAGCTTGCAGAGGTGCGGGGGTCTCATACAGAAGGCGCTCAGCAAGCTGCTCCTGGAACTGCAGGAAGGCGAGCGTTCCCAGGCTTCTTGTAAATAACGTATTAGAAGTAGCGCTCTAAATAACACCGGGCTCACACGGCCGGATGTGGAATCCGCTTGTGGACGCCCGCAGCGGATCCCGGCTGTAAGCCTGGCAGTGGCACTGCGTACGGCCATGCAATGTACTGCACATAACTGCGTACTCACACAGGCGGTCATGTGCAGTACACCTTTTGTTTGTATTTCCCACGCCGTTGTTCAGCAATGACGGGGGTACCCGCAGCCCATACAAAATATAATTGCGTATGGGCTACAGGTATATCTGTGACCATGGAGCACAATGGGCTCTATGTCATAAATATCTGCGGTAAAATAGAACGTGCTGTGTTCTGTTTTCTGTGAGTAAATTACGCAATTCTGAACCGCTAATGTGAGCGGAGTTGTGTAATCCAATGAATTTGATTAATCCACGTATTACCGAGGCTCAAATGCATGCGAAATCTGTAATTCCTATCCACTTGTGTGAGAGGTAGAACGCTGCCTTTTTATACCATTTGATAATGGCGATCATGTGACCGGGGACTGCTCAACGTGACTTACGGTCACTGCTCCAGGCTCTTGGCTACCTTTGGTAGGCAGAAGCAGGGAGATTTTAACATTTCCTGCGCAATACTCAGATAATATGCACGCGTGTGCCATTTTATCGACAGGTGCAGAAGCCAGGGAAATGTCCGCGGACAAAGATCCTATTAGGGGCCAAATCTGGGGGCCATAGGTAAGTAATTTCTTCTCCCCTCACGGATACGATCTGTGAGGAGAGAAGAAACTTAGACTTTTTTTAAACTTTTTTTTTAACTTTACATAATTGCCGTTATCCATTGGATAACAGTGAGCACGTGATATACGGTAATGTATATCGCGGCCTCTGGTGACATCTCCCAGCTCTCGGCTATCTTTGACATCCGGGAGCAGGGAAATTTTAAATTTCCCAGGCCCTCTGGCCTTCTGCGGATGTGCCCGACTTTATGATGTTTGGCACACATGTGCAAAAGGAAGTGTCAGTTCCTGGCATGTCCTTGCAGGACCAGATGGCTGTGGGACATCGCGGGTCCCGTAGGTGAGTAGTTTCATCTCTCCTTATGGATTCAATCTGTGAGGGGAGAAGAAACTTTAATTTTTTTTAACCTTTTTTTTTTTACTTTTATGCCATTGCTTTTATCCGCTGTCACATACACAGACCCTGAGGCTTTCCTCTACAGGGCTAGCATGGTTTTATGGCCCTGTAGATTAAAGCCCAGACAACCAGGACGTGAAAACACATATGGGTGGTCACTAAGGGATTAGGAGAGATCTCACTGATCTCCGGGAAAACACATTTTTTATGGGAGTACAAAAGATCCACCGTTCATACTGCACATCATTTTGGATCTTCACCACTGATCTCCCAATCCACTTGCTACTCCACTTCATCTGGTGGGACAGACCAAAACCTTCACTAATAACAGTAATATCACAAACGTTATCATCCAAATACCCGCATCCATCAGTCTAATCTCTCTATTCTAACATCCTGCATGAAATGGGTATCCAGGCTATTAAATTTTACCTCAACCAGGACCCTCTGATGCCGGAACGTCAGAGAGCTTTTATTTTGTGTTGCTATTAATTTTATTGCAATAATAACTATTTCACTTTTCATAACAAATTTTATTCATAGACCAAAGTGACCACCATTGGAATGAAATTTGCCATATTAATTTGACATATTAAATTTTACTAAAGATTCTTTGATGACATACTTTTTATTTGTAAGGATAATCGTGAGGAGCTGGATTTATATATCACCGAGCTGAACGATAACACATGTGGATTGGAGTTTATGGGCTTCATCAGCCCCACAGATATAGTGTTCTTTCATCTGGACATTTACCGTATTTTTCGCTTTATAAGATGCCCTTTTCTTCCCCCCAAAGTGGGGGAGAAAAGTCAGTGCGTCTTATAGAGCGAACGTGCTGCTTGTTCGCACGATCGCGAAAAGACGCGCGATTGCGTGAACATTCGGCCAAAGAAACTCAGAATCAGTTCTCCTTTGCACTGCTGCCCGCTGATGGGTGGTGAGCACTGGCGGGAACAACTGTTGCTCCCCTGCCTCCACCAATCAGCTTGACCCCTTCCTCCTATGAGGAAGTGCTTACAGTTCTTTCATTATTGCATGACAAAGCTACCTTAGTCTCCTGCTGCATCCATCCAATTTTAGAAAGATGTCAAAGCAGAAACGACTAGCATATAAAATCCCTTTTGAACTGGAGGTAGTGAAATACGCCAAAGAACATGGGAACAGAGCAGCTGAGAGAAATTTTGGGCCGCCTGCAACTGAAAAAATGATACGTGAATGGAGGAAACAGGAGGAGGAGCTGCAAAAAGTAGATAAAAGTAAGCACACTTTTTGTGCGCGTACTGCAAAACGGCTACAGATAGACGTGGAAATGAAAGAGTGGATAATACGTCACAGGAACAGCGGATCTTCAGTCTCTACAAAAATGATCATCTTTGAAGCCAAGCGTCTTGCTGCAGAGAAAGGCTTTGAGGACTTCACTGGATCTGCATCGTGGTGCTACAGGTTCATTAGGAGATGTGGCCTTGCTATGCGCACCAAAACTAGGATTGCGTAAAAAATGCCTAAAGAATATGAAGCCAAGATTGTGTCTTTTCATAAATTTGTATTTGATGCAAGAAAGAAAAATGGCTTTGAAATAGGCCAGATTGGGAATATGGATGAAGTCCCGTTAACTTTTGATGTTCCATCAAACAGGACTGTTGATTTGAAAGGTGCAAAATCCATAACTGTGAAAACCTCAGGACATGAGAAAACGCATTACACGGTTGTGTTGTCCTGCTGTGCAGATGGCACTCAACTTCCACCAATGCTAATCTTCAAAAGAAAAAGCATGCCGAAAGAGGCAATCCCACAAGGAGTTATTATCCATGGTTATGAAAAAGGATGGATGGATGAACGGTGAATGAAAATATGGATCGAAAAAGTGTGGTCCAAACACCCTGGAGGGCTTCTGTAGAAACCTGCCCTGTTAATACTTGATCAGTTTAGGGCACATATCAGTGAAAACACAAAAAAAATATTAAAGAAGCAAAGACCCATCTAGCTGTAATTCCTGGGGGCTGACCAGCCAGCTGCAGCCTCTGGATGTTTCTATTAACAAGCCATTTAAAGTTTTCATGCGAGAGGAGTGGAACAAGTAGATGGCTGCTGGAAATCATGACCTGACACCCACTGGACGCATGAAAAGGCCCACTATCACTCAGGTTTGTGAGTGGGTGAAAGCATCGTGGCTGGCTGTGAAGGAGGAAATTGTTGTAGGATCCTTCAAAAAATGGGGCATCAGTAATGCCTTGGACGGTTCTGAGGATGGAATCCTTTATGAAGATGCTGACACCAGTGATAGGGAGTCATTGAGCTTGATAAGTTCCGACAGCAGTGAGGAGTTTTGGGGGTTTCCTGATGACTAGAGGTGTATTGTTCTAAAATAAAAATCTCTGCTCATCTGTTAATTACAGTAATAATAGTTCTTAATGCGGCTGTTGGCCGACTGCTGTTCATGTTTACATATTATTCTGTTATTTTATTAAATATTTAAGCCCACTTTTTGGTTCAAAATATTTTTTTCCTACTTTCCTCTCTCTAAAACCCAGGTGCGTCTCATCATCAGGTGCGTCTGATCATCAGGTGCGTCTTATAAAGCGAAAAATACGGTATATCTTGAACAAACAGATCGATACTAAAACAAATTTTAAACCAGTTGATTTCAACAGTTACTTGGATTTTTTTTTAGTTGCCATGCTAAAAGACGTAAGACGAAAGTTCCATATGGACAAGTTTAAAGACTCAGAAGGAATTGCTCCTCTGATAAAGTTTTTAAAGATCCGTCTGAGATTTTAATACATAGTCTTAGGAAAAAGGGCTGCCCTGAAGGTATTATCCAATCCTTTTATGATCGGGTTGAGGTGGAGGAGAAAGAAGGTTACCTACTAGAGATGAGCGAACGTACTCCGAGCTTGATATTCGTGCGAATATTAGGGTGTTCGGGATGCTCGTTACTCGTAACGAGCACCACGCGGTGTTCTGGTTACTTTCAGTTTCCGCTCTGAGACGTTAGCGCGCTTTTCTGGCCAATTGAAAGACAGGGAAGGCATTACAACTTCCCCCTGTGACGCTCAAGCCCTATACCACCCCCCTGCAGTGAGTGGCTGGGAAGATCAGATGTCACCCGAGTATAAAAGTCGGCCCCTCCCGCGGCTCGCCACACATGCCTTGTGAGTTAGCTGAGGGAAAGTACTATTGTGCTGGTGCTGCTGTAGGGAGAGCGTTAGGAGTCAGTGTAGGCTTCAAGAACCCCAAAGGTCCTTCTTAGGGCCACATCTACCTGTGTGCAGGCTGCTGCTAGCAGTGTTTTTTTTTCTTTCTCAAAATCGGCAGTGCAGAGCATTGCACCCGGCATTAGGGACAGAAGTGGTGCATAGGCAGGGAGAGTGTTAGGAGTGAGTGTAGCCTTCAAGAACCTCAACGGTCCTTTCTAGGGCCAAATTTAAGCGTGTGCAGTACTGTGCTGGCTGCTGTTAGCAGTGTTGCATTTTTTTTTTTTTTCTAAAAATCGTCTGTGCAGAGCATTGCACCCTCCATTGATACTACAGGGACAGAATTGTGTAGGCAGGGCCACAACACAGTTATTGTTCATTGAATATACGCAGTGGGTCCTTCCCTTTGCAAAAAAGGAAAAGAAATTATATTTGGCCTGCCTGTGTCAGTCCTAAGGTCTCCGTGTACGTGTGTGCTGCGTGGACAACGTACAAAAATCAGACACAACCAGCTACGGTTTACTGCAGGCTTGCGCCATTGTCTTTCCTGACTGGCAAATACCTGCTCTGCTAGAGTTAATAACTCTGCTACACTAAAGTTGTGTGTCACTTTTTCAGGGCCACACTACAGTTCTAAAAGTTATTGTTCATTGAATATACGCAGTGGGTCCTTCCCTTTGCAAAAAAGGAAAAGAAATTATATTTGGCCTGCCTGTGTCAGTCCTAAGGTCTCCGTGTACGTGTGTGCTGCGTGGACAACGTACAAAAATCAGACACAACCAGCTACGGTTTACTGCAGGCTTGCGCCATTGTCTTTCCTGACTGGCAAATACCTGCTCTACTAGAGTTAATAACTCTGCTACACTAAAGTTGTGTGTCACTTTTTCAGGGCCACACTACAGTTCTAAAAGTTATTGTTCATTGAATATACGCAGTGGGTCCTTCCCTTTGCAAAAAAGGAAAAGAAATTATATTTGGCCTGCCTGTGTCAGTCCTAAGGTCTCCGTGTACGTGTGTGCTGCGTGAACAACGTACAAAAATCAGACGCAACCAGCTACGGTTTACTGCAGGCTTGCGCCATTGTCTTTCCTGACTGGCAAATACCTGCTCTGCTAGAGTTAATAACTCTGCTACACTAAAGTTGTGTGTCACTTTTTCAGGGCCACACTACAGTTCTAAAAGTTATTGTTCATTGAATATACGCAGTGGGTCCTTCCCTTTGCAAAAAAGGAAAAGAAATTATATTTGGCCTGCAGGCTTGCGCCAATTTATTTCCTGCCTGGGAAATCAAATCACTGGTAATACAGCATGCTGAGGGGTAGGGGTAAGCCTAGAGGACGTGGACGTGGCCGAGGACGCGTAGGCCCAAGTGAGGGTGTGGGCACAGGCCGAGCTCCTGATCCAGGTGTGTTGCAGCCGACTGCTGCGCGATTAGGAGAGAGGCACATTTCTGGCGTCCCCACATTCATCGCCCAATTAATGGGTCCACGAGGGAGACGTTTATTAGAAAATGAGCAGTGTGAGCAGGTCCTGTCCTGGATGGCAGAAAGTGCTTCGAGCAACCTATCGTCCAGCCACAGTTCTGCGCCGTCCACTGCTGCAAATCCGAATCCTCTGTCTGCTGCTCCTCCTTCCTCCCAGCCTCCTCACTCCACTACAATGACACATGCTCAGGAGCGGGAACACTCCCAGGAACTGTTCTCGGGCCCCTGCTCAGATTGGGCAGCAGTGGTTCCTCTCCCACCAGAGGAGTTTATCGTCACTGATGCCCAACCATTCGAAAGTTCCCGGGGTCCGGGGGAAGAGGCTGGGGACTTCCGCCAACTGTCTCAAGAAGTTTCTGTGGGTGAGGAGGACGATGACGATGAGACACAGTTGTCTTGCAGTGAGGTAGTAGTAAGGGCAGTAAGTCCAAGGGAGCAGCGCACAGAGGATTCGGAGGAAGAGCAGCAGGACGATGAGGTGACTGACCCCACCTGGTGTGCAACGCCTACTCAGGACAGGTCTTCAGAGGGGGAGGCAAGGGCATCAGCAGGGCAGGTTGCAAGAGGCAGTGCGGTGGCCAGGGGTAGAGGCAGGGCCAGACCGAATAATCCACCAAGTGTTTCCCAAAGCACACCCTCACGCCATGCCACCCTGCAGAGGCCGAGGTGCTCTAAGGTCTGGCAGCTTTTCACAGAGACGCCTGACGACCGACGAACAGTGGTGTGCAACCTTTGTCGCGCCAAGATCAGCCGGGGAGCCACCACCAACAGCCTCACCACCACCAGCATGCGCAGACATATGATGGCCAAGCACCCCACAAGGTGGGACGAAGGCCGTTCACCGCCTCCGGTTTGCACCGCTGCCTCTCCCCCTGTGCCCCAACCTGCCACTGAGATCCAACCTCCCTCTCAGGACACAGGCACAACCGTCTCATGGCCTGCACCCACACCCTCACCTCCGCTGTCCTCGGCCCCATCCAGCAATGTCTCGCACCGCACAGTCCAGCCGTCGCTAGCGCAAGTGTTGGAGCGCAAGCGCAAGTACGCCGCCACACACCCGCACGCTCAATCGTTAACCGTCCACATAGCCAAATTTATCAGCCTTGAGATGCTGCCGTATAGGGTTGTGGAAACGGAGTCCTTCAAAGCTATGATGGCGGCGGCGGCCCCGCGCTACTCAGTTCCCAGTCACCACTACTTTTCCCGATGTGCCGTCCCAGCCCTGCACGACCACGTCTCCCGCAACATTGTACGCGCCCTCACCAATGCGGTTAGTGGCAAGGTCCACTTAACTACGGACACGTGGACAAGCACAGGCGGGCAGGGCCACTACATCTCCCTGACGGCACATTGGGTGAATTTAGTGGAGGCTGGGACAGAGTCAGAGCCTGGAAATGCTCACGTCCTACCCACCCCCAGAATTGCGGGCCCCAGCTCGGTGGTGGTATGTTCGGCGGTGTATGCTTCCTCCACTAAAGCACCCTCCTCCTCCTCCTCCTCCTCTTCAACCTCTGTCTCGCAATCTAGATGTGTCAGCAGCAGCAGGACGTCGCCAGCAGTCGGTGTCACGCGGCGTGGCAGCACAGCGGTGGGCAAGCGTCAGCAGGCCGTGCTGAAACTACTCAGCTTAGGAGATAGGAGGCACACGGCCCACAAACTGCTGCAGGGTCTGACAGAGCAGACCGACCGTTGGCTTGCGCCGCTGAGCCTCCAACCGGGCATGGTCGTGTGTGACAACGGCCGTAACCTGGTGGCGGCTCTGCAGCTCGGCAGCCTCACGCACGTGCCATGCCTGGCCCACGTCTTTAATTTGGTGGTTCAGCGCTTTCTGAAAAGCTACCCACGCTTGTCAGACCTGCTCGTAAAGGTGCGCCGGCTCTGCGCACATTTCCGCAAGTCCCACACGGACGCTGCCACCCTGCGCACCCTGCAACATCGCTTTAATCTGCCAGTGCACCGACTGCTGTGCGACGTGCCCACACGGTGGAACTTTACGCTCCACATGTTGGCTAGGCTCTATGAGCAGCGTAGAGCTATAGTGGAATACCAACTCCAACATGGGCGGCGCAGTGGGAGTCAGCCTCCTCAATTCTTTTCAGAAGAGTGGGCCTGGTTGGCAGACATCTGCCAGGTCCTTCGAAACTTTGATCAGTCTACCCAGGTGGTGAGCGGCGATGCTGCAATCATTAGCGTCACCATTCCTCTGCTATGCATCTTGAGAAGTTCCCTGCAAACCATAAAGGCAGCCGCTTTGCGCTCGGAAACAGAGCCGGGGGAAGACAGTATGTCGCTGGATAGTCAGAGCACCCTCCTGTCTATATCTCAGCGCGTTCAGGAGGAGGAGGAGGAGGATGAGGAGGAGGGGGAAGAGACAGCTTGGCCCACTGCTGACGGTACCCATGCTGCTTGCCTGTCATCATTTCAGCGTGTATGGCCTGAGGAGGAGGAGGAGGAGGATCCTGAAAGTGATCTTCCTAGTGCGGACAGCCATGTGTTGCGTACAGGTACCCTGGCACACATGGCTGACTTCATGTTAGGATGCCTTTCTCGTGACCCTCGCATTCAACGCATTCTGGCCACTACGGATTACTGGGTGTACACACTGCTCGACCCACGCTATAAGGAGAACCTTCCCAGTCTCATTCCCGAAGAGGAAAGGGGTTCGAGAGTGTTGCTATACCACAGGACCCTGACGGACAAGCTGATGGTAAAATTCCCATACGACAGCGCTAGTGGCAGAAGGCGCAGTTCCGAGGGCCAGGTAGCAGGGGAGGTGCGTAGATCGAGCAGCATGTACAGCCCAGACAGTGCAACAGTCTTTAAGGGCCTGGCCAGCTTTATGGCTCCCCAGCAAGACTGTGTCACCGCTCCCCAGTCAAGGCTGAGTCGGCGGGAGCACTGTAAAAGGATGGTGAGGGAGTACGTAGCCGATTGCAGCACCGTCCTCGGTGACGCCTCTGCCCCCTACAACTACTGGGTGTCGAAGCTGGACACGTGGCCTGAACTAGCGCTGTATGCCCTGGAGGTGCTTGCTTGTCCTGCGGCTAGCGTCTTGTCGGAGAGGGTGTTTAGTGCGGCTGGGGGAATCATCACAGATAAGCGTACCCGCCTGTCAACCGACAGTGCCGACAGGCTAACACTCATCAAGATGAACAAAGCCTGGATTTCCCCAGACTTCTCTTCTCCACCAGCGGACAGCAGCGATACGTAAGCAATACGTAGGCTGCACCCGCGGATGGAAGCTACGTTCTCTCTCACCATCCAAAACGGGGACATTTCTGCTTCATCAATCTGTGTCTAATATTCCTCCTCCTCCTCCTGCTCCTCCTCCTGAAACCTCACGTAATCACGCTGAACGGGCAATTTTTCTTAGGGCCACAAGGCTCACTCATCTAATTTTTCGAAACAATTTTTATATGTTTCAATGCTCTTAAAAGCGTTGAAACTTTAACTTGACCCAATTTTTCGTTAAACTGGGCTGCCTCCAGGCCTTGTTACCACTTAAGGCACATTAACCAAAGCGATTAATGGGTTTCACCTGCCATCTTGGTTGGGCATGACAATTTTTACTGAGGTACATTAGTACTGTTGGTACACCAATTTTTTGGGGCCCTCACCTACAGTGTAATCATAGCAATTTGTATGTTCTTCGCCTGCACTCATGGTACAGAAGTGTGTGTGGGGTTGGCCTACACTTTAGCTACATAAATGTAACTTGGGCCTTGGCTATACTAAGGCTACTGAAATGGAACTAAGACTGCGCTCCCACTATACTGCTGCTTCAGAATTGTTACTGGGGCCTGTCTTGAGTGCTACTATTGCTGACATGGAACGAAGACTGCGCTCCCGCTATACTGCTGCTTCGGAATTGTTACTGGGGCCTGTCTTGAGTGCTACTATTGTTGACATGGAACGAAGACTGCGCTCCCGCTATACTGCTGCTTCGGAATTGTTACTGGGGCCTGTCTTGAGTGCTACTATTGCTGACATGGAACGAAGACTGCGCTCCCGCTATACTGCTGCTTCGGAATTGTTACTGGGGCCTGTCTTGAGTGCTACTATTGCTGACATGGAACGAAGACTGCGCTCCTCCTATCATGCTGCTAGTGATATGTTAGTGGGGCCTGTCCTAATGCTACGGCTGAAATGTTACGAATTCTGGGCTCTGCCTATACCGCTGCTAATGGTATGTCTCTGGGGTGTGGAAACAGAGGCTTCCCAAAGACATGATGGCGGCGAGGCCATTTCCCACCAACGCGGTTACTGTTAAGGTGCATATAACCACGGACACGTGGAGAGGACACGTAGTGCCTCAAAAACATCCCCCTCCTCCTCCAGCAGGGAAAACATTCTTGGCAAATGCCTTTGCATTGGTTCGTCTGGTGGCAGTCCAAGAATTTCACCTTTACCGACACTACAAGAGAGCCCCCCCACCATCCCCCCGCCACGGCCCACTTAATCCTGGCCACATTCCGAAAACCAACAAAATAAAACCGCGCTACTAGGTCCGCAGTCACCACCACATTACCACCAACGCGGTTACTGTTAAGGTGCATATAACCACGGATACGTGGAGAGGACACGTAGTGCCTCAAAAACATCCCCCTCCTCCTCCAACAGGGAAAACATTCTTGGCAAATGCCTTTGCATTGGTTCGTCTGGTGGCAGTCCAAGAATTTCACCTTTACCGACACTACAAGAGAGCCCCCCCACCATCCCCCCGCCACGGCCCACTTAATCCTGGCCACATTCCGAAAACCAACAAAATAAAACCACGCTACTAGGTCCGCAGTCACCACCACATTACCACCAACGCGGTTACTGTTAAGGTACATATTACCAGTCTGACTGGGGCATGCAGAGACACCTTGACAGAATGAATAGTGTGTGGCACATAGGTTCCCCATTGCTATGCCCACGTGTGCAGCTCCTGATGGCGGTGGCACAGGATTCTATTTCTCATTGCTTCTGTACAGCATTGTGGGCTATCGCCCCACCACTTTTAAAGAGGGTCGCTGCCTAGCCGTGCCAACCCCTCTGCAGTGTGTGCCTGCGGTTCCTCCTCATGGCAGACGCACTTCTAAATAGACATGAGGGTGGTGTGGCATGAGGGCAGCTGAAGACGGCGCAGGGACACTTTGGTGTGCGCTGTGGGGGGGAGGAGGGGCGGTTGGTCTGCATGTAACCCAGGAGAAGTGTCAGTGGAGTGTCATCCAGGCAGTGATTGTGCTTTGTTGTAGCTAGTGTGGTGCTTAGCTAAGGTATGCATTGCTAATGAGGGCTTTTCAGAAGTAAAAGTTGTTGGGAGGGGGGGGCCCACTCTTGCCGCTATTGTGGCTTAATAGTGGGACCTGTGAACTTGAGATGCAGCCCAACACGTAGCCACTCGCCTGCCCTATCCGTTGCTGTGTCGTTCCCATCACTTTCTTGAATTGCCCAGATTTTCACACATGAAAACCTTAGCGAGCATCAGCGAAATACAAAAATGCTCGGGTCGCCCATTGACTTCAATGGGGTTCGTTATTCGAGACGAACCCTCGAGCATCGTGAAAAGTTCGTTCCGAGTAACGAGCACCCGAGCATTTTGGTGCTCGCTCATCTCTATTACCTACATAGATTGAATATTAATCGAGAGATGCAGAGAAATCAACCCTATTCTCATTTACACAAGCAAAAAATAAAATAAATAAATGTTGGTATTTGTATAGCACCAACTTATTCCGCAGCGCTTTCAGGTAATTATTACTTACTACCCCCCACCAAGCTGGGTTCTCATTTTACCGACCTCAAAAGGATGGAAGGCTGAGTCAACCTTGAGCCGGGTACTTGAATCACGTGGGGATTGAACCTGCAACCTTCAGGTTATAGGCGAGAGCTTACACTCAGCGCCACACGAGGCTCATATAAGGAAAGGCTAGAAGCAATGAGATGAAACTGAAAGGGAGGAGACACACATCAGATATTAGACAGTGAGGGGTATCAATGAGTGGAACAGGTTGCCACAGGAGGTTCCAACAAAGGCTAGACAAATATCTGTCTGGGAAGATTTAGTGATCCTGCACTGAGCAGGGGGTTTGACCAGATGACCCTGGAGGTCCTTCCAACTCTACCATTCTAGGATTCTATAACATTAAGGCACTATTCACCACCCGCTTTAACTCTAGACACTCAGAACTTAAGACCATTGTTGAAAAACATTGAGGTATTTTACGCTGTGATCAGAGATGAGCAAACACCAAAATACTTGGGTGCTCATTACTCGAGTCAAACTTTTTTGTAATGCTCGAGAGCTCGCTTCGAGTAACAAACTCCATTGAAGTCAATGGGAGACTCAAGCATTTTTCAAGGTGACCCATGCTCCGCTTAGGGGAGGTTGAGTGAAACACCTGAAAACATCAGAAAGTGATGGAAACACCACAGAAACGGATAGGGAAGGGCAGCATGCATGGCTGCATCTGAGGCTCCCAGGTCGCACTATTAGGGCTCAGTTAGAAGGGCGTTTTTTCACGCGATTTGCGCATGCGCATGCGTCCGGCGATTTTATAAAACCATTGCTTTGCAATGGTATCGGACACATGAGCGCTTTTTATGCGCTCGTCCGATAAATTATAGAACAGAAATCGCAGATCGCACCTATCTGCGATCTGCGATTCCTGTTCTCTTCTCTATATGCGCTCAATGGGGCCGGCGGCAGCAGCGCCGACCCCATTGAGAACATATAGTAGACAAATCATTCTCCTCTGCCACAGCTGTGGCAGAGAAGAATGATGTTTGCAATACAGCCGGCTCCATTGAAAGCAATGGGCTGCCGGCGAGCGCGGGATGAATTTTCGGGAAGGGCTTAAAAATATAAGCCCTTCCCTGCAATTCATCCAGAAATGTGTAAAAACAAAATATATATATATATACTCACCTGGTCCCGGCAGACGGAGTTCAGCTGCGGCCAGTGGCAGTTCTCCTGAACTGCTCTGAGTAGTATTCAGCAGCTGGGGATTTAAAATCCCCGCCTGCTGAATGAGCTGCCTCTGATTGGTCACAGCCTGACCAATCAGAGGCAGCTCTCACTCACATCCATTCATGAATTCATGAATGACAGCTGAGAGCTGCCCCTGATTGGCTCAGCGCAGGGACCAATCAGAGGCAGCACTCACTCACCCATTCATGAATTCATGAATGGGTAAGTGAGAGCTGTTTCTGATTGGTGAGGCTGTGACCAATCAGAGGCAGTTCATTCAGCAGGCGGGGATTTTAAATCCCCAGCTGCTGAATACTACAGAGAGCAGTTCAGGAGAACTGCCGCCGGCCGCGGCTGAACTCCGTCTGCCGGGACCAGGTGAGTATACATATATTTTTTTTTCTTTACACATTTCTGGATGAATTGCAGGGAAGGGCTTATATATTTAAGCCCTTCCCGAAAATTCATCGTGAGATCGCCCGCAGCGCATTGCTTTCAATGGAGCCGGTTGTATTGCCGGCTCCATTGAATTCTATGCGCTGGACAGCGCTGCACTGCTCCGGCCCGTTTCTATTGAAACGCGGCTAGGAGCAGTTTTTTCGGGCGATTTTTCGGCCCCGGTCACGCGATTTGCGGATGCGCGTCCGTCATGCGATCCGCAAATCGCAGGAAAAAACGCCCGTGTGACTAAGGCCTTAGGCCAAATTGGGGGGAAGAGCCTGGCGGTCTACTCCCTAACAATTTATTTGGGACAAACCATAAGCAGCAAGGCACACACGCTGGCACATCTTAGCTAAGCACCACACTAGCAGCAACCAAGGCCAATCACCACCTGCGGGTGACACCACTGCCTCTTCTCCTGTGTTACATGCTGGCATTGCTGTCCAACCCCCCACATGAGCCTGTGTCCACAGCGCACAGAAAATTTTCCCTGTGCAGCGTTCAGCTGACCTCATGCCACACGCTGGCTTGATAGCCACACCACCCTCATGTCTATTTATAAGTGCGTACTGGATGAGGAGGAACTGGAGACAAACACTGCAGAGGGTTGGCAGGGCCTGCCAGTGACCCTCTTTGAAAGTGTCGGTGATAGCCCACAATGCTGGTGAGAATTGATGATAAATTGACGTACGATCATAATTCCAATCCCGTGCCACCTCCGTCACAAAAGTGTCAGGAGCCACAAACATGGGCATAAAGGGGACTCAGATGCCAGTACTTCTACACATCTCCACAATACAGCAACGCATTCTTAAACCAAAGATTGGTTTGAAGCAGGAGGTGTCGCCAAAGCAGCCACCACAGGTATACAGTGACCCTGTGAAAGTCTCATTAAATCAGTTACGCTTCCTGTGAACGCTCCAATCCAGTATCTCGGATAACTGTGGTAATTTATAACACAAGAGATAATACATGCCGACCAACGCAGATCCGCAGACCCCAAGCAGCAGAAGGAGGTGGCATAATAAGCCCGAGAAACCATGACCGAGGTAGGACCCACAATACTCTGTGTGGTAAGCACGTGAGTGGGCCCAGGGTCAGGCTTGGTCCCAGCCTCCAACTTGTGTGACCCAAGGTGCTGTGAGTTACATAGCTATGGGAAATCCATGTGTCCCCACACAATTCATTCTATGCATGTGTCAGATAGCTGAATAATGCAATGGGAAAGCCTTTGTGCACCCATAGTATAGGCAAACCCATCAAACCTTTCTGCAGCAATAGTATAGGCGAAACCCTGAAACCTTTCTGTAGCAAGTGTATAGGCGGACCCCTGAAACATTTCTGTAGCAAGAGTATAGGCGAACCCCTTAAACATTTCTGTAGCAAGAGTATAGGCGAACCCCTCAAACATTTCTGTAGCAAGTGTAAAGGCAGACCTCTGAAACATTTTTGTAGCAAGAGTATAGGCGAACACCAGAAGAACATTTCTGTCGCAAGTGTATAGGCGGACCCCAGAAAACTTCCTGTAGCAAATGTATAGGTGGACCCCTGAAACATTTCTGTAGCCAAACTATAGCCTGATCCCTCAAACCTTTCTGTAGCAAATGTATAGGCGAAACCCTGAAACCTTTCTGCAGCAATAATATAGGCGAACCCCTGAAACATTTCTTTAGCAAGTGTGTAGGCGGACCCCTGAAGCATTTCTGTAGCCAAACTATAGCCTGACCCCTCAAACCTTTCTGTAGCAAGTGTATAGGAGAACCCTTGAAACAGTTCTGTAGCAATAGTATAGGCGAACCCCAGAAGAACATTTCTGAAGCAAGAGTATAGGCGAACCCCTCAAACCTTTCTGTAGCAAGTGTATAGGCGGACCTCTGAAACCTTTCTGTATCAAGAGTATAGGCGAACACCGGTAGAACATTTCTGTGGCAAGTGTATAGGTGGATCAGGAAGAACATTTCTGTAGCAAGAGTATAGGCGGACCCCTCAACTCTTCCTGTAGCAAGTGTATAGTCGAACCCCTGAAACAGTTCTGTAGCAATAGTATAGGCGAACCCCGGAAGAACATTTCTGTAGCAAGTGTATAGGCGGACCTCTGAAACATTTCTGTAGCCAGAGTACAGGCAGACCCCTGAAACATTTCTGTAGCAAGTGTATAGGCGAGCCCCTGAAACCTTTCTGTAGCAATAGTATAGGCGAAACCCTGAAACCTTTCTGTAGCAAGTGTATAGGCGGACCTCTGAAACATTTCTGTAGCCAGAGTATAGGCAGACCCCTGAAACATTTCTGTAGCAAGTGTATATGCGAGCCCCTCAAACCTTTCTGTAGCAAGAGTATAGGCGAAACCCTCAAAGCTTTCTGTAGCAGGTGTATAGGCGGACCCCTGAAACATTTATGCAGCAAGAGTATAGGCGTACACCGGAAGAACATTTCTGTAGCAAGTGTATAGGCGGACCACTGAAACATTTCTGTAGCCAGAGTATAGGCGGACCCCTAAAACCTTTCTGTAGCAAGAGTATAGGCGGACCCCTGAAACATTTCTGTAGCAATAGTATAGGCGGACCCCTAAAACATTTCTGTAGCAATAGTATAGGCGAACCCCTGAAACATTTCTGTAGCAATAGTATAGGCGAATCCCTGAAACATTTCTGTAGAAAGAGTATATGTGGACCCCTGAAACATTTCTGTAGCAAGAGTATAGGCGAACCCTGAAACCTTTCTGTAGCAAGAGTATACGCGAACCCCTCAAACCTTTCTGTAGCAATAGTATAGGCGGAACCCTGAAACATTTATGTAGCAAGAGTATAGGTGAACACTGCAAGAACATTTCTGTGATAAATGTATAGGTGGACCCCAGAAACCTTTCTGTAGCAAGTGTATAGGCAGACCCCTGAAACATTTCTGTAGCCAGAGTATAGGCGGAGCCCTCAAACCTTTCTATAGCAAGAGTATAGCCGAACACCGGAAGAACATTTCTGTAGCAAGTGTATAGGCGAAGCCCTGAAACATTTCTGTAGCAAGTGTATAGGCGAACACCAGAAGAACATTTCTGTAGCAAGTGTATAGGTGGACCCCTGAAACATTTCTGTAGCAATAGTATAGGGGAACCCCTGTAACATTTCTGTAGCAAGAGTATTGGCTAACAGCGGAAAAACATTTCTGTAGCAAGTGTATAGGCGAACCCCTGAAGCATTGGTTACCAAGAGTATAGGCGAACCTGTGAAACATTGGTTACCAAGAGTATAGGCGAACCCCTGAAGCATTGGTTACCAAGAGTATAGGCGAACCCCTGAAACATTGGTTACCAAGAGTATAGGCGAACCCCTGAAACATTGGTGTACCTATAGTATAGGCGAACACATGAAAAAATTTGTTTACCAAGAGTATAGGCGAAGGCCAGAAAAATTACTTTGCTAAGAGTATAGGCGAATACTTGAAAAATTGGTGTACCAAGAGTACAAGAGCACCCCTGAAAAATTGGTTTACCCCGAGGGCAGGTGAAGCCCATGAACATTTTGTAAAGATAGAGGTTGTTCTTGCTTAATTTTTAACAGAGCCTGGAGGTAGACCTCCGAAAAAATTGATTTTAACAGAGCCTTTTGGCCTGCAGAAAAATCGGCAGTGCAGCGTGATGACATGCTATTTTAGGAGGAGGAGTAGGAGTAAGATCCGAAAGGGATAGACCAAGCTACTTCTCCCCTTTTTTGGGGTTAGAGAGAGGATGCATATTTCTCCTGTTGCAGCTAAAAGAATCTTTAGGATCCGCTGCTTTCCACCGGTGGAGACGAGAAGTCTGGGGAAATCCAGCCTTTGATCATTTTAATCAGTGTAAGCATGTCGGCGCTGTCAGTTGACAGGCGGGTATGCTTATCCGTGATAATCCCCCTAGCTGCACTAAACACCTTCTCTGATAAGATGCTAGCAGCAGGGCAGGCCAGTACCTCCAAGGCATACAGCGCAAGTTCGAGCCACGTGTCCAGCTTTGACACCCAATAGTTGTATGGAGCAGAGGCATCACGGAGGATGGTTGTATGGTCGGCTATGTACTCCCTCACCATCTTTTTACAGTGCTGCCTCCGACTCAGCCTTGACTGGGGAGTGGTGACACAGTCAGGCTGGGGAGCCAGAAAACTGGCAAAGACCTTGGAGATTGTTCCCCTGCCTGCGCTGGACATACTGCCTGATCCCCACACCTCCCCTGCCAGTTGGCCCTCTGAACTATGTCTTCTACCACTAGCGCTGTCAGATGGTAACTTTAGCATCAGTTTTTCCACCAGGGTCCTGTGGTATTGCATCACTCTTGTACCCCTTTCCTCTTTGGGAATGAGAGTAGAAAGGTTCTCCTTATACCGTGGGTCGAGAAGGGTGTACACCCAGTAATCCGTGTTGGACAGAATGCGTCTAACGCGAGGGTCACGGGAAAGGCAACCTAACATGAAGTCAGCCATGCGTACCAGAGTCCCAGTACACAACACATCACTGTCCTCACTAGGAGGATGACTTTCAGGATCCTCCTCCTCCTCTTCATTCCATACACGCTGAACAGATGAGAGGGAAGCAGCATGAGTACCCTCTGCACTGTGGACAGCAGTCTCTTCCTCCTCCTCCCCCTCAACCTCCTCCAAAATGCACTGAGATACAGACGTGAGGGTGGTCTGGCTATCAAGCGACATACTGTCATCCCCTGTCTCCTGTTCTAACCGCAAAGAGTCGGCCTTTATGCTTAGCCGCGAACTTCTCAGCAGGTAAAGCAGCGGGATGGTAACGCTAATAATGGTCGCATCGCCGCTCACCATTTGGGTAGACTCCTCAAAGTTTCCGAGGACCTGACAGATGTCTGCCATCCATGCCCACTCCTCTGTGAAGAACTGCGGCGGCTGACTCCCACTCCGCCGGCCATGTTGCAGCTGGTATTCTACAATTGCTCTACGCTGCTCGTAGAACCTGGCCAACATGTGCAGCGTAGAATTCCAGCACGTGGGCACGTCGCACAGCAGTCAGTGCTCTGGCATCTGAAACCGACGTTGCAGTCTCCTGAGGGTGGCAGCAACCGTGGTGGACTTGCAGAAATGTGCGCACACGCTGCGCACCTTTCCAAGCAGGTCAGACAAGTGAGGGTAGTTTTTCAGAAACCACTGAACCACCAGATTGAACACGTGGGCCAGGCATGGCACGTGTGTGAGGCTGCCAAGCTGCAGAGTCGCCACCAGGTTACGGCCGTTGTCACACACAACCATGCCCGGTTGGAGGCTCAGCAGCGAAAGCCAGAGGTCGGTCTGCTCTGTCAGACCCTGTAACAGCCCTGGGACAGTGTGCCTCTTTTCACCTAAGCTGATTAGTTTCAGCACGGCTTGCTGATGCTTCCCCACTGCTGCACTGTTGCGCCGCGCGCTACCGACTGCTGGCGACGTGCTCACACTTCTTAATTGAGAGGTGGAGGAAAAGTAGGGGGTTTTGGAGAAGGTGGCATAATACACTGGAGCAACCATCACTGAGGTAGGACCCGCTATCCTTGGTGGGGGTAGCACGTGAGCGGTCCCAGGGTCTGACTCGGTCCCAGCCTCCACTAAGTTCACCCAATGTGCCATCAGGGAGATATAGTGTCCCTGCCCGCCCGCATTTGTCCACATATCGGTGGTTAAGTGGACCCTCCCAGTTACCGTGTTGGTGAGGGCACGGTTTATGTTTCGGGAGACGTGCTGGTGTAGGACGGGGACGGTGCACCGGGAAAAATAGTGGTGACTGGGGACCGAGTACCGAGGGACCGCTGCCGCCATCATGTTTTTGAAAGCCTTCGTTTCAACTAGCCTGTATGGTAGCATCTCCAGGCTGAGTAATTTGGCAATGTGCAGGTTTAAAGCTTGTGCATGCGGGTAGGTGGCGGCGTATTTCCGCTTTCGCTCCAACGCTTGTGTTAGCGACAGCTGAACGCTGCGCTGGAAGACATTGCTGGAGCCAGTGGAGGTGAAGGTATGGTTGCAGGCCAGGAGGCGCTCGTGCCTGCATCCTGGAAGAGGGATTGGATCTGTGTGGCAGGTTGTGGCACAGGGGAAGAGGTAGTGGTATGACCAGCAGGCGGTGAATGGCCTTCTTTCCACATCGTGGGGTGCTTGGCCATCATATGCCTGCGCATGCTGGTGATGGTGAGGCTGGTAGTGGTGGCTCCCTGGCTGATCTTGATGTGGCACAGGTTGCACACCACTGTTCGTCGGTCGTCTGCGCTCTCACTAAAAAACATCCACATCTTTGAACACCTAGCCCTCTGCACGGAGGCTTGCCGCGAGGGGGTGCTGTGGGAAACGGTTGGGGGATTATTTGCTCTGGCCCTGCCTCTCCCCCTGGCCACCCCACTGCCTCTTCCAACCTGTCTTGCTGCTGCACTTCCCTCCTCCTCTGAAGCTCTGTCTTCAGTAGGCTTAACAAACCAGGTGGGGTCAGTCACCTTATTGTCCAGCATCTCTTTCTCCAAATCCTCTGTGCACTCCTTCCTCGGACTACTACCTCACTCACAGACAACTGTGTTTCATCATCCTGATCCACAAAAAGCTCTTGAGACAGTTGCCGGAAGTCCCCAGCCTCATCACCCGGACTCTGGGAAATTTCCAAATGTTGGGCATCGGTCATGACAAACTCCTCAGGTGGTTTAGGAACCGTTTTTTCCCACTCAGGCCAGGGAACCAAGAACAGTTCCTGGGAGTCTGCCTGCTCAGAATCTGTCATTTTCATGGAGTGAGGAGGCTGGGAGGAAGGAGGAGCAGCTAGAGGATTCAGAGGTGCAGTCCCTAGGCCAGGAGTAGTGGACTGCGTAGAAGACTGGAGGTTCGATACATTGCTGGACGCGTTATCTGCCATCCATGACAGGACCTGCTCGCACTGCTCTGCTTGTAATGAAGCTCTACCACGCGGACCGCAAATAGTCATATGAAGCTGGGGATGGAGAGACGCGGCACTCTCCTAATCTCTCAGCAGCCGGCTCTGATTCACCCCGCCCAGGAATTCGGCCTCTGCCCATTCCCTCGCTTGGACTCCCGCGTCCGTGTCCTCGACCCTTTCCCCTGCTCTTCAGCATGTCAGATAAAGGATAGAGCAGGGCCCAAATAAATTAACCCACTTTATAGCACTGAGAACTCTGGCTAATTCACCGTACACAGAGACTTGTACATACCAGAGGCTCTATGCTGTGACAGAAAAAAATTAAACCACTGTCTTGAGCTGATACCTAGGGGTAATGTACCGCTCACAGAGACTTGTCTATATTAGAGACTGTATGGAGTGGCAGAAAAAAGTAACCCAGTGGATAGTGCTGATAACTGCGGTTACTTCACCGCACACACAGACAATGCTAGATGTGAGATGCTCTGTGCAGGGGCAGAAAAAATTAACAGACTGTTTAGCGTGCAGAATTTAGGCCAGTTCACCACACACATGTGAGATACTCTGCAGTGCCCCAGGAAAGATTAACAGACTGTTTAGAGTGTAGAATTTAGCCTAGTTCACCGCACAGAGCGATTGGCATATGTAAGATACTCTGCAGTGCCCCAGGAAAAATTAACAGACTGTTTAGCGTGTAGAATTTTGGCTAGTTTACCACACACCGATTGGTGGATGTGAGATACTCGGCGATGCCCCGAGTGTATAAGAAGTGTATTTATCCATTTCAGACCAAGACTCTGGGTGTGGCGGCTACCCTATCCAGGGTTGGTCGCCCACACCAGGTGAGTCCCCTTCACTTCTTTTTTTTTCATATTTCTATATCACAATTTGCATAAAGTGCTATCCTATTGTTCCTCTTCTTTGTTTTTTATGGGTCCCGTCCTTGCTGTCTGGTCTGTTTTTATCTGGGTACAGCGACTTGTGCTATGGATATCCTGAAGAGGAAACGGAGTACTCTACCTATTAGAATCATGAAATCCCTCTAAAAAGTATTTAAGGATGATCCAGATTTCAAACTTCTCTCTCTACCATCTTTATTTGATGAAAATGTGACTTGGGGAAGTAACTCCAGCAATCAACGTACAAAGGACGATATCTCTAAGTTTAGACTTAAAAATTGTATTGAAGACCTCCTGGAGGCACATGATTGATACTCGTGGTCTAAGAGTATGCATCAGGCCCTCTTTCCTGGATGATGACATATATTTCGTGATGAATGGCCGCTTAAGTTGAATACTTTTTGTGATCTCATACTTAAAAAAATCATTGAAAAACATATGAATCTTAGAAAACTTACACTAGATTCATTATTTTTTTTGGCTGAATTCAGTAGCACATTAGATATACAATACGCTCTCAGATACACAAATTTTATAGAAATCAATATTTTTTCTATGAAAATTAATACATTAAAATGAGACATTGATAACTTTAAGAAAGAGGAATATTTTTTATGGCAGTAAAAGAATAAAAGTTCTTTCATCTCATACAACCCTAAATAACAATACAACCCTTTACTCCCTGGTCTGGCCAAACCAGGATTTTTACTAATAAAAATGCTGTCAGAGGCAACATCTCTACCATAAGAACACATTTTGTTGTCCCTTGTAAAAAATTGATTGTTTCTCAGCTCGGTCAACATTCGATCAAATACTCAAATTGCCTACAGGCATATCTCCACCGTCCTTTTTAAAGGGTGAACCAGGCAACCTTCCCCCTCCCCTTCTCCCCAACATTTCCGCTTCTACCATAGTTGTCCCTAGCACGATAACTCCAGCTCAGAACCAGAAGTCCAAAATTCAGCCTTTGGCAGTACAAACCAAAATCCCACACTCCTCTGTTTGCCCTGTCCCCAATATTCCCAAAAGGCCCATAAGAGAAGAAGAGGCAAGAGGGAAGAGAAGCATGCTTCAAAAAAAAAATCTCCAACTTAATGAAGAGGTAACCACTGAAGAATGCCCTAAGTTAAGTATATTTAACATTTCCCACCATCCGTTGAGTAAAGGAGAATCAGAAGCCCTTTATTTTAGCCCTTCCAGTTCCCCTGATTTTTTTAACACTATTTTTAGACTTTAACAAAATCATTAGAAAAGTTACTATTAATAGACATTTTTGCTTAAACCCCTGCATCATTTCCATCCTTATCCCCACCCCATTGGTCCATCCCTCCACCCCTGACTCTATACTTACAGACTCTATTACTACTAATCTTAGGCAACAAAGTAAAATTTATCCCATTGAGAGCAAAGTGAATGGGAATTTTATTGATGATACTTTTTACTGTAATGTTTCAGATGATTTCTCCAAGATGGTTAAACATTTTTAGTATTTTTAGTTTTTTAGCAAAGCTACATAAGGACCCATGTAAACCTCTTGGTCAATCAAACACTTCAGGTGTCAATTCCATCACATGCAGCCTTTCCGAATACATCGACTGACTCCTACAAAAATATGTGACTAATCTCCCGACATATCTGAGGGATATCAGTCACCTCCTCTCAGTTAGTAATAGAGAATAGATTATCGTTGAAGGATTCAGAATCTGGTGTTTTTTAGATGTTAAATCCCTATATTCCAACATCCACCATACTTTGAGCCTAAGTGCAGTCAAACATTTCGTATACATAAACATCAAAGAACCTTCATCCAAGACTCCATTCATTTATTTTAAACAATAATTGTTTCACTTTAAATAACCAATTTTACATTCAAACAAGGGGTGCTGCAATGGGTACTGAATTTGCACTCATTGAAGATTCTTTGAGTGCCCATAGCTTGGTATTTTTCAGATGTTATATTGATGACATCCTAATAATTTAAGATGGGACCATGAATAGTTTGAAGTGTTTTATTGATCATTTGAACAACAACCATTTTTTAAAATATAATCTATTTATATGAAGAAATGCCTAATAAAACATATAAGTCTGAGAAGCATATCCTTACAGGTTGTTTAAACATACAGGAAGAAACATACATTTATGATTGAGACACGCAGAACTCTTCATGATCCAAGGATTATTGTGATTGCCAGACTTGGAAGGAATTCTTTCCCTTAAATGAGAAAAATTGGCTTCTGCCTCATTGGGGCTTTTTGTCATCATCTGGATCAACATTGGGGATAAGGCTGAACTGGTTGGACATATGTCTTTTTTCGACCTAATGTCCTATTTTACTCTGCAATACTTGCATTCAGGCTCTGTGCTTGAGATTGGTTGAGGTGGTACTGTTTTTATGCTCCCAAACTGGGGTATGAAAGGCTAGCTGTTGACCTGGGACACACTGGAATATGGGGTAGATAGCAATGTCAGGGAAGGTGGCAGTGATGGTGCCGCCTCCATGTTTGCTTTCCATTTTCCAATCTTGGCTCTGAAAATGGCAGGCTGACCATCAGTGCCGAAGGAGAGGCCTGAATGAGCTCTGCTACTGCCTCTCTCTGCTCATAGGCTACTGCATGAACAGGAGGGAGTTGGAGGAAGACTTACAGTAGTGGAAGAGGAAGCAAAGTTAGTCTGTTTGTCCTCTGGCTCAGGTAGGCTTTTCAAAGGTCAGTGTCAGGACCGTCGGCTCTCTGGGAGCTCTGACAGCATTTAAACCTGTCTTTGTGTGCTGATCCTTGCCAGTGTTAGTTTGGTCTTCCAGCTGCACCCGCGTATTATTTGCGTGTCTCCTGTTTTTTGACTCATTGCCTTCTGGACCCGACCTTGCCTATAGCCGGACCCTTTTGTACTGCGTACCCTCCTGCTGTTGACCCGGATCATCTGACTTGCCTTTGTGTTTGTTTGTCCCTGTCTTTGTTGTTGTCTGTCCCCGTGTCCAGATTCCCTAGTGAATGCAGGGACCATCGCCCAGTTTTCACCCTGGGAGTTAGCCAAGGGGGGCACGTAGGTAGGGACAGTTTTAGGGACTTCCAGTATCCCGGACTCCAGTCCTGACAGTCAGTTTATGTGACTGTTCATACATGTCGTATTGCTGTCGTTTACGTTCTTGGCTTATTTCAAATGTCTACCACAGATATTACAGGTGACCACTGTTCTGTCATCGATTGTGGTTTTGCGGTCTTTTCCTGTCTTTGAAGGGTGGTTCCCTGCAACATCAATCCCATCCTCCTCAGAGCAGCTATGATGATGCTTCCTGGCATTACACCATGTTGGGTCAAGTACCTCATCATCCTCCACCTTGTCTTCCTCTACATCGTCCTTTTCCTCCTGAGTGGACTCTATGCTACAGTGAACATCAGGAGCTGGCACTTCCATTTCCACATTCCTCTAAATACACATTGCCTGTGCAGGGCTGACCATGCACACTGACCTGTCCTCATCTCCTTTTTAGAGGAAAAAGTGGTAGAGCATACAATGTCTTGATTTTATCAGTCTGGTTTTTTGGAGTACCCTGTTGACTTTCATAATGCTGAATGATCAAACAGCTCTTTAGACTGATCCATGTGGACTTCTTTGGAGTGTCTGGGGGATTTGGCACCGAGTGATGTAGAAGGGGTGTGCATGGCTTACTGGTGCAGACTGACTACTGAGTGTCTGGGGCTTGTAGATATAGGAGGTGGTGGTACTATAGGCACTCTCTGACCTGTTCTAAGTGCTGCGGATGTAATACCTGAGCAGAAGCACTTCTAAGGATTGGCAGCAGGCTTGCCTCAAATTTTGCAGAACATGGAGCTGTTGCTTCATTGGGAACTGCTTGAGGTACCAACTTGACCCATCCTCTACCATCATCATGACTACTGGCACATCCACTACCCCTTGCTTTATTTAGCTTTTTGCTTGTTTGTTTAGTTTTTTGCTTTGTTTTTAGTTTACAGAGCACCACAGGTAGATATATAATGTATGTAACAATATAATAAGGCAGACTCAGAACTTTGAAACATATCTGATACCAGAAACAGAGCAAATATTTATTTTTGGTTATTACTTTACAACAAACAGCAGGTGAGTACATATCATTTTTAACAATGTAATATGGTAGGCTCAGAAGTTTGAAAAATTTGTTAATTACATAAATCAATGTTGGTTGTCAATTATTCACACCAACAAAGGTGGATACACCAATGACACCATTACAGGGGTGATATAACCCTATCCCTGCTCGAAACACAGGGCTGTAATGGTGTCATTGGTGTATCCACCTTTGTTGGTGTGAATGATTGACAACCAACATTGATTTATGTAGTGGCACGATATACTGATCTCTCAGAATTGGAAATAAACAGTGATATTTATCTTAATATAATACTGCTTATATATGCAGATGCCCCATTGATTTTAAATGATATCTTAATAAGGGTTATATTTTAAGTTTATTTCTTTTTCGTGATTATATTCTAATCCAAAAGTACAAGGACTTTTCTGCCACTGTGATTAACAGCTGCCATTTATAAGCGGGTAAATTCTCATCTGCTGTCACATTAGGATAAAAAGAAATATACATTCCATAAATATGATAAAAAGTTAGATGGAATCACTCATGAACTCATGGTTTGTATTTTCACCGAGGTAGCCACAATAGTCCATAGTCATCCTGTTGTCAGCCACACACGAACCAGGAGACAGGCAAAGAGATCACTATCCCTGGTAATCCCTTTCTATCTCTGTTGAGCTACTGCTCCGATAAGGGTGACCCCACTCACCGATGGTTGTCCACTGATAGGAACCTATTAAACCCTAATATAAAAAGTCCTGACACATTTCATGTTTTCAACCTAGGTTCATCAGGAAAAAATAACATGAGGAGATGAACTTATTTCCTTTTCATACTGATGATGACATCCAGATAAAGAGACATCATCAGTATACGGATGTCATCAGTATACCCTGAGATGAAAAAAAATTCACTTCAACAAAATCACTCTGCACATGCACCATTGAAGACACAGCAATATATGTCTGTAGATATCAAAACGAGATGAAACAATATATGCCCATTACTGAAAGAACAAGGGTATCTGATACAGCCAAATAAACGTATATATAGTGCAGCATTAAATTCTTCTAGTAATGTAGGATTGTAATATCCATGGGAAGGTATTATGTGCAGTGCTATTTTGTTGAAGTGAACGGATATCGTTATTCTAGATGGGTTTTTTTATTTCATCCTTTCATATACCTATGACATCAGATGCCAAATCACAATAGTCCAATACGGAGATCGGTATAGTTTGCTGATTGTCAATATGGATTTAGATGTCTGGGAAGTGTTAATCTATAAAACATATAAAACCCTATTGAATTGCAGGTTTGCATCATCTCTTTATTTGGACGTCATTATCAGTAAGAAAAGGAAATGAGTTAATCCCCTCATGCTTTTTCTCCCCTGATGAACTCAGTTTAAAAGTGTGTCAAAAGAAAATTGTTTTGACTTTTTATGATACTAGAGCTTAATAGGTTCATATCCGTGGACAGCCTTGAGTGAGTGGAATCACCCTTATCGGGGTGGTAGCTCGACAGACAGGTAGGCGAGTGTGACAGGGATTACCAGGAATACTGATCCGTTACAAATAGAGATGAGCGAGCACACTGGTCCGAGCTTGATGCTCACTCGAGCATTAGGGTGCTCGAGATGCTCGTTACTCAAGACGAGCACCACGCGGTACTCGAGCCAATTCCATTTCCTTCCCTGCATATTTAGCACTTTCTGGCCAATAGACATGCAGGGAAGGCATTACAACTTCCTCCTGTGACGTGCCAGCCCTATCCCACCCCCCTGCAGTGAGTGACTGGTGAGATCAAGTGACCGCAGAGTACTTAAAGCGGTCCCGCCTGCGGCTCGCCTCAGACACACGCTGGCAGAGATTAGGGAGGGTGCTGCTGGTGCTATAGGGAGAGTGTTAGCGTGTTCAAGAACCCCAACGGTCCTTCTTAGGGCCACATCTGACCGTGTGCATTACTGTTGTGGCTGCTGGGAGCAATTTTGCACCCCAAAATTTTTTTTCATCTCGGGCTGTGCAGGCTATTACAGCTATAGCGTTCTCAGTCTGCAGTCAATTATACAGAGTATAGGGGCAGTACTGGTGAGGCAGGGACAGTGGTAGTGTAGAATCCTGTCTACAAGAACCCCAACGGTCCTTCTTAGGGCTACCTGTGGCCGTCTGCATTTTAATGTGTGGCTGCTGGGAGTTGTAGTGCTTCACTGTTACGCAGCTAGGCCTTTTTGCAGCCTTGCGTATAATTTTTTTCTGGCTGCAGGTTGCGTTACATAACCGCTGTCAGCCTCCAACTGTATGCCAATAATTCCCCAATTTTTTACACCGCTCTGTGTCTGCCGTCAGCTTCAGGCACAGCGTACGGCAACACCCACTGATAGAGGGAAAGTCATATACACGCTATATAGCCTGTATTCTTTTTCAAAATTTTTTTTTAAAAAGCTCCTTCTTAGGGCTACCTGTGACCGTCTGCATTTTACTGCGTGGCTGCTGGGAGTTGTAGTGCATCACTATTGCACAGCTAGGCCTTTTTGTAGCCTTGCGTATAATTTTTTTCTGGCTGCAGTTTGCGTTACATAACCGCTGTCAGCCTCCAACTGTACACCAATAATTCCCTAATTTTTTACACCGCTTTGTGTCTACCGTCAGCTTCAGGCACAGCGTGCGGCAACAGCCACTGATAGAGGGAAAGTCATATACACGCTATATAGCCTGTATTCTATTTTTTAAAAATTACAATAAAAGCTCCTTGGTTGGGCTACCCCTGACCGTCTGAAATTTACTGTGTGTCTGGTGGGAGTTGTAGTGAATCACTATTGCACGGCCAGGCCTGTTTGCAGCCTTCTGTTTTCTTTGTTTCTGCCTGGAGTTCGCGTTACAATACTGCTGTCAGCCTCCAACTGTACGCAAATAATTCCATAATTATTTACACCGCTCTGTGTCTGCTCTATTCGTAATCCACCATGCTGAGGGGTAGGGGTAGGGCTAGAGGACGTTGACACGGGCGAGGACGCGGAGGTCCAAGCGAGGGTGTGGGCACAGGCCGAGTTCCTGGTCCAGGTGAATCGCAGCTGGCTGCTGCAGGATTAGGAGAGAGGCAAGTTTCTGGGGTCCCCAGCTTCATATCACATTTTTTTGGGTACACGTGGTAGACCTTTATTACAAACAGAGCAGTGTGAGCAGGTCCTGTTGTGGATGGTAGAAAATGCATCCAGCAATGTATCGACCACCCAGTCTTCTACGCCGTCCACTGCTGCAACTCTGAATCCTCTCGCTGCTGCTCCTCCTTCCTCCCAGCCTCCTCACTCCATGAAAATGACGCATTCTGATGAGCAGGCAGACTCCCAGGAACTGTTCTTGGGCCCCTTCCTTGATAGGGAAAAAACTGGGGTCTGCGTATACTTCTGCCATGTAAATGTTACAGGGGTCTGCCTATACTGCTGCCATGTACATTTTACAGGGGTCTGCCTATAATGCTGCCACTAGGATGTTACTGGGGTCTGCCTATACTTCTGCTACAGAAATGTCACTGGGATCTGACTATACTGTTACTACAGAAATGTTACAGGGGTCTGCGTATACTTAATGGTACTGGGGTCTGCCTATGCTTCCGCTACATAAATGTTACAGGGGTCTGCTTATACTGCTGCTACAGAAATGTTACAGGGGTCTGCCTATATTGCTGCTACATAAATGTTACTGGGGTCTACCTATACTGTTACTACAGAATTGTTAATCGGCTTTGTCTATACTGTTACTACAGAAATGTTACTGGGGTCTGCCTATACTGTTACTACTGAAATGTTATTAATACTGGGCTCTGCCTGTACTGCTGCTACTGAAATGTTACAGGGGTCTGCCTATACTGCTGCTACATAAATGTTACTAGGGTCTGCCTATACTGTTACTACAGAAATGCTACTGGGGTCGGTCTATACTGTTACTACTGAAATGTTACTGGGGTCTGTCTATACTGTTACTACAGAAGTGTTGCTGGGGTCTATCTATACTGTTACTACTGAAATGTTACTGGGGTCTGTCTATACTGTTACCACAGAAATGTTACTGGGGTCTCCCTAGACTTCTGTAACATAACTGTTACAGGGGTCAGCTTATACCTTTGCTACAGGAATATTACAGGGGTCTGTGTATACTATGGGTGCACTAAGTCTTCCCATCATGGTGTTCTACCTATCTAGCCGCCAAAAAAACCCAGACTGACTAGGGCATGGATTGTGGGCCGAGGCCAACATGTATTTTCTCTCACGTAACCTCAGCTATCCGGGGCACTGCAATGGAATTTCTTTATGTACCGTCTGTGGGTTCCTGCTAGCAACCCATGCTGTGGGTGCACACAGACTTGCCATAGCAGAGTTGTACCTGCCTGGCACTTTAAAAAAAAAACAAAAAAAAACAGACTGACTAGGGCATGGAGTGTGGGCTGCAGCCAACATGTATTTTCTCTCACGTAACCTCAGCTATCCAGGGCACTGCAATGGGATTTCTTTATGTACCGTCTGTGTGTTCCTGCTAGCCACCCATGCTGTGGGTGCACACAGACTTGCCATAGCAGAGTTGTACCTGCCTGGCTCTTTAAAAAAACAGACTGACTAGGGCATGGAGTGTGGGCCGAAGCCAACATGTATTTTCCCTCCTGTTACCTCAGCTATCTGGGGCACTGCAATGGGATTTCTTTATGTACCATCTGTGGGTTCCTGGGAGCCACCCATGCTGCGGGTGCACACAGACTTCCCATAGAGGTGTTTTCACGTAACCTCAGCTATCCAGGGCACTGCAATGGGATTTCTTTATGTACCGTCTGTGTGTTCCTGCTAGCCACCCATGCTGTGGGTGCACACAGACTTGCTATAGCAGAGTTGTACCTGCCTGGCTCTTTAAAAAAACAGACTGACTAGGGCATGGAGTGTGGGCCGAAGCCAACATGTATTTTCCCTCCTGTTACCTCAGCTATCTGGGGCACTGCAATGGGATTTCTTTATGTACCATCTGTGGGTTCCTGGGAGCCACCCATGTTGCGGGTGCACACAGACTTCCCATAGAGGTGTTTTACCTGTCTGTCCCCAAAACACTGACAGACTTGGGTAGGGTGCAGAGTGCAGATAGTTTACCCCTTGCGTTGTCGATGAGGTATCCGAAACCCAAACAGAATGAGTAGTGTGTGGACACATGGAGTCCCCATTGCTATGTCACTCGCAGCACCTTGGGCCACAGAAGGTGTTTGCTGGGACAAAGGCTGACCCAGGGCCCACTCACATACTTCCCACACCAAGTATTACTGCATTGTGGAGATGTGTAGAAGTGCTGGGCTGGCAGCTGAGTCCCCTTTATGCCCACGTTTGCAGCTCCTGACGGAGGTGGCACAAGGTTGGAATGAAGATTGAACGTCAATCTATTATCAACTCTCAACAGCATTGTTGGCTATCGCCCACACTTTCAAAGAGGGTCGCTGCCTGGCCCTGCCAACCCTCTGCAGTGTGTGCCTCCGGTTCCTCCTCATGGCAGACGCACTTATAAATAGACATGAGGGTGGTTTGGCTATGAGGCCAGCGTGTGGCATGAGGGCAGCTGAAGGCTGCGCAGGGACACTTTTGTGTGCGCTGCGGACCAAGGGTCGTGCGGGGGGTTGGACAGCATGTAACCCAGGAGAAGAGGCAGCGGTGTGTCCCGCAGACAGTGCTTGTGCTTGGTTGGAGGTAGTGTGGTGCTTAGCTAAGGTGTGCCTTGCTAATGAGGGTTTGTCCGAAGTAAAAATTGTTAGGGGAGGGGGGGCACTCTTGCTGCTATTGTGGCTGAATAGTGGGACCTGGGAACCTGAGATGCAGCCCTGCACACTGCCCCTGCCCTGCCCTATCCGTATCTGTGTCGTTTCCATCACTTTCATAGGTTTTGCAGATTTGCACAAATGAAAACCTTAGCGAGCATCGGTGATATACAAAAATGCTCGAGTCGCCCATTGACTTCAATGGGGTTCATTACTCGAAACGAACTCTCGAGCAGCGCGGAAAGCTCGACTCGAGCAACGAGCACCCGAGCATTTTGGTGCTCGCTCATCTCTACTTACAAACCAAAACACTCCAGCTCCAGTGATAATTCTATAAAACTTTTCTTTATTGTAACGTTTCTTCAGAAAGCATGATAAAGTTCACATGTTCACATGGACACAGAAATTGCAATGCGTTTCAAATGCACTTATGCGTTCTTAGTTTCTCAGACCGATATCGCACTTGGCTGTTTGAATGCACCCTTATAAAATCATGTTTACACGGGATGGATTTGGTGCAGATCTTCTGAACGAGTCTGTGGCTGCTGTTGCAGATCTGTTGCATATTTTGCTGCAGATTATCTGCATATTTTCCGCACAGAAAATCTGCAGCAGAAATTTGCAGCTACGGTAGCGGATTTGCTACAGATTTTTGTGTTAATTTTGACCTCTCCATTGAAGTCTATCGCAGAAATTTGCTAATTTTCTACACCTAGACCACTGATAAAATGGACAAGCTGCAGATTTAAATTCTGCACTGCAGCTCAATTTCCACACTGATTTAGCACATATTTTTTCAATAGCGTGTGCATGAGATTTTAAAAATCTTATCCACATTGCTTCTACTGAAAAGCTGTGGAATTTCCGTGACCATGGTTTAACTCTTGATGTGGGGAATGTAGCAATGAGAACAATGTACAGTTATGATTAAATTGCTTGAATCACTTTTATGTGTGTATATGATGATCAGTAGCAGCTAAATTGTGTATTATGCTCTTTTTCTCCTGGTGTTTTGGGGTCTGAGGCTAGGAGCCCTCCCTGGTTTGGGTTTGTTCCATTATGAGTAGTTAATAAATAAATGTGAAAATGAACAGCCAATTATGTTTTATGAGAAATGCACACGAATATGTAAGGCACTCAGTGTTTTCACTTTTTTTCTCTCAGTTCTCATGTACTGTGATATATCAGCAAGGTGTGCATTCTTTTTGATGTCTGGTGTTCCCGATTTGTGTCTATTTTGGCTAAATAAACGTTCCTTTAAAAAAAAAAAAAAGTGTAGTATGAGGTTATGCAGCAGCTGTGTCCAGTGTCCAATATGTCCAAAAAGGTTGGGAAATATTGCAAAATGAGATTCTCAAAGCACAATCATTACCAATCCCTAAAAGAAGTTGGAATAGGAAGCATTTAAAGAGACCAGGATGGATGAACACAGAACTTGTACACTTGTTAAACAGGAAGAAAAATAAGTTTATCAAATGGAAAGAGGGGAAATATCTAAAGAAGAATATAATGCGGTCTGCAGAAACTGTAGGGCAAGTGTCAGAAAAGCTAAAGCTAATAATGAATTGAGGCTTGCAACAGAGGCTAAAAGCAATAAAAAGGATTTTGGGGGTATGTCAAAAGTGAAAGTCAAAGATGCTATTCATGTTTACATGATGAAAATGGTGAATTCGTTAAGAATGATGTTGAGAAGGACAAGTTTTTAAATTCCTATTTTGTATCTGTTTTCTCTCAGAAAATAGATGTAACATCAGCTGATCTTCCCTGTGATATTGGGGGAATACAAGAATGCAGGCTATCTATAAGCAGAGAGATGGTGAGGGAACACTTAGCTAACTTAAATGAATTCAAGTCTCAAGTTCCAGATGAATTACATCCTAGGATACTAAAGGAAGCAGCAGAGGTAATTGCTGAACCACTCGCCATAATTTTTAAAAACTCCTGGAGAACAGGGGAAGTCCCAGAAGATTGGAAAAGGGCAAATGTTGTCCCTATCTTCAAAAAAGGGAAGAAGGTCGATCCAGGAAATTACAGGCCTGTGAGCCTGACTTCTATCCCCGGAAAGCTCTTTGAACACTTTATTAAACTGCATATATGCAAGTACTTCCCAACTGGCTGAGTGATCGTTCTAAAAGAGTGGTCAAAAATGGCTGCACATCCAAGTGGAAGAATGTATCAAGTGGGGTACCTCAAGGCTCTGTCCTAGGCCCAGTGTTGTTCAACATTTTTACAAATGATCTGGAGAAGAGAATTGATGGGAAACTAATCAAATTTTCTGATGACATAAAGCTAGAAGGGATAGCTAACACTAGGGAAGAGCAAGAGAGGATTCAGAAAGATCTAGAAAAGCTTGCACAGTGGGCAGTGACTAATGGAATGGTATTTAACAAGGAGAAATGCAAAGTCCTACATCTGGGCAAGAACAATGAAAAAAGCACATACTGAAGGAAAGAAATGGAGCTAAGCAGCAACACTTAAAGGGGTTGTCTCGCGAAAGCAAGTGGGGTTAAGTACTTCTGTATGCCCATATTAATGCACTTTGTAATATACATCGTGCATTAAATATGAGCCATACAGAAGTTATTCACTTACCTGCTCCGTTGCTGGCGTCCCCGTCTCCATGGCTCCGTCTAATTTCGGTGTCTTCTTGCTTTTTTAGACGCGCTTGCGCAGATGGGTCTTCTCCCTTCGGCTCCTCTCGGCAGCAGCGGCGTTTTGGCTCCGCCCCCTTGTACGCGCCATCGCGTAGCTCCGCCCCCGTCACATGTGCCGATTCCAGCCAATCAGGAGGCTGGAACCGGCACACGTCATGGGGCGGAGCTACGCGATGACGCGTACAAGGGGGCGGAGCCAAAACCACGCTGCTGCCGAGAGGAGCCGAAGGGAGAAGACCCATCTGCGCAAGCACGTCTAAAAAAGCAAGAAGACACCAAAATTAGACGGAGCCATGGAGACGGGGACGCCAGCAACGGAGCAGGTAAGTTAATAACTTCTGTATGGCTCATATTTAATCCACGATGTATATTACAAAGTGCATTAATATGGCCATACAGAAGTGTATAACCCCACTTGCTTTCGCGAGACAACCCCTTTAAGAAAGTCCCCTTTGGCCAGATTGTACTCCCCTTCTATTTCCTCAAATGATTTCATTTTGGAATTTTTGATTATGTTCGAGATTAAGGGAACTCCTTCCGAATAAATACTCTCAATTGGTTGGCTACATTAATGGCCAAAATGTTTGATTTTTTATGGTTAACTCTATAATAGGAGACCTTACTAAACTCATTCATCAGCTAAGAGATTGTGCATAGGTATCTAAGGTGTTGTGACATCAAGAAAACCACATTGTCTGCAAATAATCCCAATCTGTGTTGTCCAAGAGCAAGTGGGATTCCTGACATGTGGATCTTTGTGCATATGCTTTCTGCGAAGGGTTCCATTATTAATATAAATAGTTCTGGCTACAAAGGGCATCCCTGGTGGGTGCCATTGAATAGATCGATATGGCTGGACAAAGTTTCATCCATTCTGTCTTTCCATGAACTAACTAACATGTTCGGTAAAGTAAATTCTAAAATCTCTGGAGGGGAATTTGTCATCTAGGATTCCGATCCCTGGACACCTGTAGTATCGGTCTCCATGCCTCTACTGTGGTCACTATTGTTGGGTATTTTTTAATTTTTATGGAGGGGTCTATAGCAGTTGCCAACAACAAGTTCCGCAATGGTCTTTCTCCTACAAATTGTTGTTCAATATTGGGCCAGCTGATAGCATTGGAATGGAAGCACCATGCTCTTACTTGTTGGTTTTATATAGCAGAATGGTGGGCTAGCAAATTGGGGATGCCCAGTCTCCCCTTGCTACTTGAGGCATGAAGAATTGAGGCCACTATCATTCCATGTAAAAGTCATCATATGTTTTTTTACATTTTTAATTAAGCACGTGGGACACAGCACCATCATTGTATGAAAACAATACAGGATCTTTGTTAGATTTATTTTATATAGGGTGATCTTACCGAGTCAAGAGGGTTCTATCTTGGTGAAGGTACTTAGCTCTCTTTAAATTTCCTCAAACAGTGGGTTTATACTCATTTCGGGCATCTTCTTCATGGGGTAGCATAGTTTTATTCCCATGTATGCGATGCTAGCTCCTTCCCAGGAGTAAGGGCACTCCTTCCGAAAAAGCTCTCTCAATTAGTTGGCGATATTAATGGCCAAAATGTTTGATTTATTATGGTTAACTCTATAATAGGAGACCTTACTAAACTCATTCATCAGCTTGGAGATTGTGCATAGGCATCTAAGGTGTTGTGACATCAAGAAAACCACATTGTCTGCAAATAATCCCAATCTGTGTTGTCCAAGAGCAAGTGGGATTCCTGACATGTGGATGTTTGTGCATACGCTTTCTGCGAAGGGTTCCATTATTAATATAAATAGTTCTGGCTACAAAGGGCATCCCTGGTGGGTGCCATTGAATAGATCGATAGGGCTGGACATTGTTCGATTTATTAGCACCTTAGCAGAAGGTGTGGAATAGAGGACTTGAATTGCTTTAAAGGGGTTCTGACACAAATAATGTTTTTATGCTTTAACAGCCATTGTTCCCTGGTCTGCCTAATGGACACAGGGAACCCACGATTTTTGGCTGTTAAAGCATAAAAACATAATACGTACCTTGTCTTTTGTTGTTGTTGTCATCAGGGGGGTCATTTCCCAGCAGACTGTGTTCTTCCTCTTCTTCCTCCGACAGCCGCCTCGCCCCGGGATTGTGCGCACGCAGTGGAGAGGTGCCCTCTGACAGGAGTCAGGACGGGCCGCGTCTCCACTGTGCACGCGCAGAATCTCGGAGTTCAGCCAGGACGCATGGGCCACCCAAGCAAGCACTGCTTGTGACGTGCTTGCTGTGGGCAGCCCATCTGTTCTCCTCAGAAGTGGCTGATAGACGGAGCAGAGCAGGAAGTGGTCATTTTGACTGCTCCTGCAGTGCTTCTACAAGCCACAGAAGAAGATGTCGGCTGGAGGGGACATGCCTGGCGATCGGTCCTGGCCAGGCAAGGTGAGTACATTTTTTTTGTAATGTCAGAACCCCTTTAAGTATGATGCCTCTTAATCCAAATCTCTGCAAGACTGCAAGAGCATATCCCCAGTGGATTCTATCGAACGCCTTCTCCGCATCCAACGTCAGTAGCAGAGAAGGCGACCAAAGGTCCCCGGCATGAGTGATTAGATCAATGATCCTTCTCATTCCATCCTAGACCTGTCGTCCCTTCACAAAGCCCACCTGATCATTGTAAATCATTGTTGGGATGATCTGGAGTAATCGACATGCCAGAATTTTTGCATATATTGTAGTGTCCCTGTTAAGAAAAGAGATTGCCCTATAATTTCCTGGCCAGAAGGGTCCTTTTCTGGTTTGGGAATCGCTACTATTGTGGCCTGAAGCATTTCCCTTGGGAGTGAGCCTTAAGAACATTGATCTGCACGATTGTTCACCCCATAGAGCTGGTGGTGCATCTCACTGTTCACAGGGAAGACGTCCATCGACCAGCGAGCATGGATCAGCTGATGTACGAGCCTTTAGAGATCCGTTGCCTCATCCTAGTCCCTCTTAGGGCGCTGTTACATGAGTGCTTGCGGCTGCTGCTAGCGCCTGCATTTCCCCAACAACTGTAGTGGTATTTAAGGGCTAACAGCCCTCATATAATAGCACCCCTTAGAGCACCTTCACACTGGCGATCGCAGTATTGCCACCAATAAATCGTGGCAAAAATCACATTTTTGTTCATGCGACTTATTCCTGAGAAAAAATGCGCATCGCTGCTGCCCGCATTTTCTTGCACAAAAGACAATAGGAGTTTCTAATGTTAAAAATGCATTACACGAAAATAGCAAGTTCATGCGTTGCGATGCGATAGGGAAATGGCTGATGATAAGAAGCAAAACACGCAGAGAGATAGGACTGCTGCCATTTTCAAATCTCACAATATCACAGTACAGAAATCGCGATGCGGATGAAACCATTGAAAAGCAGGGCTTTCATAATTATGCGTTTTCACTTGGCCTCGCATCGCGTGATTTTATGGCCAGTGTGAAGGTGCCTCAGGCTGCTATTCGACTGCAGCATTTATGTCTGCGCTAAAAAAACAAAAATGGATTTTGAAAAACACATGTAAAAATTATTTCCTACATTTTCGTTCTTCTCCGTGCCATAAATGTACTTTTCTACAAGCGTTTTTCCAAGTTAATTTCTTGTTGAATGTTATATTTTATTTGTCTGCTCATGCACACCGGCGTATGTGTATTCAGCTGCTGAAATACGCTGCCTGTGGATTGCATTTTGCTGGATGGGGGGACGGGGTAAGTATTAGATCTACTCCCCCTCCCGGACTCCAGGGAACCGGCCCTATCAGCCCCGTAAGCTCAGCTTCTGCTGCTCACAGCCAGCAACAGGTTCCCTTTTACTCCTGCAGGGAAGGGCTGCGTACATAAAGCCGCTTCTTCCTCCTCCCATAGGAAACATTACAACATTTACCAAAGAAGTACAAGGATTAATGGTCCAAAGAAAGCCACGAGATCCGCCATCTATAACTTACCGTCTGGAAAACGTCTTTATCATCGATGTACTTGAAGACGGTAATAAAACTTGTGAGTTTGTCCTCCCGTGGCGAAATGCTGTGGATTTTGAAGCTGCGGCTATCCTGCAGGAATCTCGCGGCTTTTTGGTGTGGCCAATCCGCAAGATTTCCACGTCAAATCTGCCCCTGTGAACCCAGCCTAAGGCTACCTACACACGGGCGAGCGCGATATTGCGCTAAGAAACTGCAATGTGTTTTTCAACCCCATTTCAATCAATGGGGTCTGGCAGACATGCGTTCGATCACAGCACGGGATGGTGCTTTCCTGCGCCGCAATTTATCATCAATGTACTTGAAGACAGTAATAAAACGTATGAGTTTGTCCTCCACCTCGTTCTCCGTCATTCCCTTTGCGCATTTCTTCAGCATGTTATCACAGTATTTGGCCAGCTCTGTGGAATACGGAGACGCGAAATGACACAAGACGTTACACAGTTCACACTCTACAGATTGCAGCCGCACCGACTATGGGGAACATCCATTTCCATTTAGTTCATTTTTTGTGTTCTGTTTAACACAAGCTTCTAGTTGTTTCAAATTCAGGGCCACATAGATATACAGTAATTGGCCCCTTTATTAGAGACCGCCTTGGCTGTCCAACTCCTAGGTGTTTTCAGACAGCTCCGTGCATTGTGCAGTGGCTCGGGTTGGTACTGCAGGCTGAAATCACAGAAGATCCCTTAAAACTATAATATTTTATTACTTTTACTTTAAAAAACACACTTTGGGCTCAAGACACTCATCCACTGATGAAAAAATAAGACAAAGACAAAACAACAATGAACAGAACACACGTGCTGGTATAGGTCACGGTGTTACCACATAAAGGAAGTGTGATTTTAGACTCAGTTTGTACGTCTCAGGTATGGCTACGCAGTTTTTGTGCCATAGGAACTTCCCATTAGAAGGACAATATATACATGGGGGGATAGGGCGTTGTGTCTCCCATATATCTGAGATTTTGTAGTGTAATAGGTTAGAATCACCCCTCAGTATGAGATATTGTCCCAATTTAGTGTTTTCATTCACTGGTTTGGTTGATAGACTTGACCAACCATCTTCTAATATTCATATATAATTAGCCAAAAAATTCTAGACCTTAGTGAGTTGATGTAATCCCTGACTGAATCGAGATATTCAGTGATTGATTCAAAACGAATGGTTCAATGCATTTCAGTCGGACCCACGACTTTTCAAGAACTGGGTGGTCAATTGTTTAGAATACATATGTCCATCAATGTGGAAGGTTTGACAGATATATGAATCAATGTGGATATATCTCGGTAGTTAGTTGTTCATGCAAGAGAATAATTGCTGGTGTATCTTGATTTTTAATAGTTGCAAAAGAATGTTCTGGGACGGCTCAAGATAGATTTTATAGGAGTCCCAAATAATTCTGATATTGGCTCTCCTGATTGGCAGGTGTCATAAGATCACGTCATAAGTAGGAAAAGCTAATGGGTCCCAACTCGATTATTCAATTCTAAGCACCAAAGAATTTGCATCCAAATTTTACGTACGAAATCTAATTTTCTCACTTCGCGATGTCATAGAAACTTGAACTTTGGCACGAGCATTGATTATGTCATAAATAGGAAAAGTTAATGAGTAGAGATGAGCGAGCACCAAAATGCTCGAATTTTTCGCGATGCTCGAGGGTTCGTTTCGAGTAACGAACCCCATTGAAGTCAATGGGCGACTCGAGCATTTTTGTATATCGCCGATGCTCGCTAAGGTTTTCATTTGTGAAAATCGGGGCAATTCAAGAAAGTGATGGGAACGACACAGAAACGGATAGGGCAGGCGAGGGGCTACATGTTGGGCTGCATATGAAGTTCACAGGTCCCACTATTAAGCCACAATAGCAGCAAGAGTGCCCCCCCCCAACAACTTTAACATCTGAAAAGCCCTCATTAGCAATGCATACCTTAGCTAAGCACCACACTACCTCCAACAAAGCACAATCACTGCCTGCATGACACTCCGCTGCCACTTCTCCTGGGTTACATGCTGCCAAATCCCCCCCCATGACCCAGTGTCCACAGCGCACACCAAACTGTCCCTGCCCAGCCTTCAGCTGCCCTCATGCCACTCCACCCTCATGTCTATTTATAAGTGCGTCTGCCACAGGAAAAGCAGGCACACACTGCTGAGGGTTGGCACGGCTAGGCAGCGACCCTCTTTAAAAGGGGCGGGGCGATAGCCCACAATGCTGTACAGAAGCAATGAGAAATCCAATCCTGTGCCACCTCCATCTGGAGCTGCACACGTGGGCATAGCAATGGGGAACCTATGTGCCACACACTATTCATTCTGTCAAGGTGTCTGCATGCCCCAGTCAGACCGCGGTTTTTTATATATAGTCACAGGCAGGTACAACTCCGCAATGGGAATTCCGTGTGCACCCACAGCATGGGTGGCTCCCTGGAACCCACCGGCGGTACATAAAAATATCCCATTGCATTGCCCAACACAGCTGAGGTAGTAATGTCATGTTTAATGCAGGTGGGCTTCGGCCCACACTGCATGCCCCAGTTAGACTGGGGCTCTTTAGAAGTGGAAACAGATGCATTTACAACTCCCTGTGGACCCACAGCATGGGTGGGTGCCAGGAAGCCACCGGCGGTACATAAATATATCCCATTGCATTGCCCAACACAGCTGAGGTAGTAATGTCATGTTTAATGCAGGTGGGCTTCGGCCCACACTGCATGCCCCAGTCAGACTGGGGTTCTTTAGAAGTGGAAACAGATGCATTTACAACTCCCTGTCGACCCACAGCATGGGTGGCTCCCTGGAACCCACCAGCGGTACATAAAAATATCCCATTGCATTGCCCAACACAGCGGATGTAACGTCAGCTGTAATGCAGGTGGGCTAAAAATTCATTTGATTACACTGTAGGCGAGGGCCCACAAAAATTGCTGTATCAACAGTACTAATGTACATCCGAAAAATTGGCCATGGCCAACCAAGAGGGCAGGTGAAACCCATTAATCGCTTTGGTTAATGTGGCTTAATTGGTAACTAGGCCAGGAGGCAGCCCAGTTAAAATAAAAATTGGTGGAGGTGAAAGTTTCAACGCTTTAATGAGCATTGAAACGTATAAAAATTGTTTAGAAAAATTATATGACTGAGCCTTGTGGGCCTAAGAAAAATTGCCCGTTCGGCGTGATTATGTGAGGTTTCAGGAGGAGGAGCAGGAGGAGGAGGAGGAATATTAGACACAGATTGATGAAGCGAAAAGGTCCCCGTTTTTGATGGGGATACAGAACGATGCTTCCATCCGCGGGTGCAGCCTACCTATTGCTTAGGTATCGCTGCTGTCCGCTGGTGGAGAAGAGAAGTCTGGGGAAATCCAGGCTTTGTTCATCTTGATGAGTGTTAGCCTGTCGGCACTGTCGGTTGACAGGCGGGTACGCTTATCTGTGATGATTCCCCCAGCCGCACTAAACACCCTCTCTGACAAGACGCTAGCCGCAGGACAAGCAAGCACCTCCAGGGCATACAGCGCGAGTTCAGGCCACGTGTCCAGCTTCGACACCCAGTAGTTGTAGGGGGCAGAGGCGTCACGGAGGACGGTCGTGCGATCGGCTACGTACTCCCTCACCATCCTTTTACAGTGCTCCCGCCGACTCAGCCGTGACTGGGGAGCGGTGACACAGTCTTGCTGGGGAGCCATAAAGCTGTCAAGGACCTTAAAGAGTGTTGGCCTGCCTGAGCTGTACATGCTGCCTGATCTCCGTGCCTCCCCTGCTACCTGGCCCTCGGAACTGCGCCTTCGGCCACTAGCGCTGTCGTATGGGAATTTTACCATCAGTTTGTCCGCCAGGGTCCTGTGGTATAGCAACACTCTCTAACCCCTTTCCTCTTCAGGTATGAGAGTGGAAAGGTTCTCTTTATACCGTGGGTCAAGCAGTGTGTACACCCAGTAATCCGTAGTGGCCAGAATGCGTGTAACGCGAGGGTCACGAGAAAGGCATCCTAACATGAAGTCAGCCATGTGTGCCAGGGTACCTGTACGCAACACATGGCTGTCCTCACTAGGAAGATCACTTTCAGGATCCTCCTCCTCCTCCTCCTCCTCCTCATCAGGCCATACACGCTGAAAGGATGACAGGCCAGCAGCATGTGTACCCTCACCAGTGGGCCAAGCTGTGTCTTCCCCCTCCTCCTCATCTTCCTCCTCCTCCGCCTCCTCCTCCTCACCGCGCTGAGATATAGACAGGAGGGTGCTCTGACTATCCAGCGACATACTGTCTTCTCCCGGCTCTGTTTCCGAGTGCAAAGCGTCTGCCTTTATGGTTTGCAGGGAACTTCTCAAGAGGCATAAAAGAGGAATGGTGACGCTAATGATTGCAGCATCGCCGCTCACCACCTGGGTAGACTCCTCAAAGTTTCGAAGGACCTGGCAGATGTCTGCCAACCAGGCCCACTCTTCTGAAAATAATTGAGGAGGCTGACTCCCACTGCGCCGCCCATGTTGGAGTTGGTATTCCACTATAGCTCTACACTGCTCATAGAGCCTGGCCAACATGTGGAGCGTAGAGTTCCACCGTGTGGGCACGTCGCACAGCAGTCGGTGCACTGGCAGATTAAACCGATGTTGCAGGGTGCGCAGGGTGGCAGCATCCGTGTGGGACTTGCGGAAATGTGCGCAGAGCCGGCGCACCTTTCCGAGCAGGTCTGACAAGCGTGGGTAGCTTTTCAGAAAGCGCTGAACCACCAAATTTAAGACGTGGGCCAGGCATGGCACGTGCGTGAGGCTGCCGAGCTGCAGAGCCGCCACCAGGTTACGGCCGTTGTCACACACGACCATGCCCGGTTGGAGGCTCAGCGGCGCAAGCCAGCGGTCGGTCTGCTCTGTCAAACTCTGCAGCAGTTCGTGGGCCGTGTGCCTCCTATCTCCTAAGCTGAGTAGTTTCAGCACGGCCTGCTGACGCTTGCCCACCGCTGTGCTGCCACGACGCGCGACACCGACTGCTGGCGTCGTGCTGCTGCTGACACATCTTGATTGCGAGACAGAGCTTGCGTTGGTGGAGGAGGAGGAGGAGGGTGCTTTAGTGGAGGAAGCATATACCGCCGCAGATACCACCACCGAGCTGGGGCCCGCAATTCTGGGGGTGGGAAGGACGTGAGCGGTCCCAGGCTCTGACTCTGTCCCAGCCTCCACTAAATTCACCCAATGTGCCGTCAGGGAGATATAGTGGCCCTGCCCGCCTGTGCTTGTCCACGTGTCCGTTGTTAAGTGGACCTTGGCAGTAACTGCGTTGGTGAGGGCACGTACAATGTTGCGGGAGACGTGGTCGTGCAGGGCTGGGACGGCACATCGGGAAAAATAGTGGCGACTGGGAACTGAGTATCGCGGGGCCGCCGCCGCCATTATACTTTTGAAGGACTCCGTTTCCACAACCCTATACTGCAGCATCTCCAGGCTGATAAATTTGGCTACGTGCACGTTTAACGCTTGAGCGTGCGGGTGCGTGGCGGCGTACTTGCGCTTGCGCTCCAACACTTGCGCTAGCGACGGCTGGATGTTGCGCTGAGAGACATTGGTGGATGGGGCCGAGGACAGCGGAGGTGAGGGTGTGGGTGCAGGCCAGGAGACGGTAGTGCCTGTGTCCTCAGAGCGGGGTTGGATCTCAGTGGCAGGTTGGGGCACAGGGGGAGAGGCAGCGGTGCAAACCGGAGGCGGTAAACGGCCTTCGTCCCACCTTGTGGGGTGCTTGGCCATCATATGTCTGCGCATGCTGGTGGTGGTGGCTCCCCGGCTGATCTTGGCGCGACAAAGGTTGCACACCACTGTTCGTCGGTCGTCTGCACTCTCAGTGAAAAACTGCCAGACCTTTGAGCACCTCGGCCTCTGCACGGTGGCATGGCGCGAGGGGGCGCTTTGGGAAACAGTTGGTGGATTATTCGGTCTGGCCCTGCCTCTACCCCTGGACACCGCACTGCCTCTTCCAACCTGCCCTGCCGCTGCCTTTGCCTCCCCCTCTGAAGACCTGTCCTCAGTAGGCGTAGCAAACCAGGTGGGGTCAGTCACCTCATCGTCCTGCTGCTCTTCCTCAGAATCCTCTGTGCGCTCCTCCCTCGGACTTAATGCCCTTACTACTACCTCACTGATAGACAACTGTGTCTCATCGTCATCGGCCTCCTCACCCACTGAAAGGTCTTGAGACAGTTGCCGGAAGTCCCCAGCCTCATCCCCCGGACCCCGGGAACTTTCCAATGGTTGGGCATCAGTGACGATAAACTCCTCTGGTGGTAGAGGAACCACTGCTGCCCAATCTGAGCAGGGGCCCGAGAACAGTTCCTGGGAGTCTGCCCGCTCCTCAGAATGTCTCATTTTCATGGAGTGAGGAGGCTGGGAGGAAGGAAGAGCAGCAGCCAGAGGATTCTGAGTTGCAGCAGTGGACGGTGCAGAACTCTGGGTGGACGATAGGTTGCTGGAAGCACTTTATGCCATCCACGACAGGACCTGCTCACACTGCTCATTTTCTAATAAAGGTCTACCGCGTGGACCCATTAAATGTGCTATGAATGTGGGGACGCCAGAAACGTGCCTCTCTCCTAATCCCGCAGCAGTCGGCTGCGATACACCTGGATCAGGAGCTCGGCCTCTAGGCCTACCCCTACCCCTCACCTGGATCAGGAGCTCGTCCTCTAGGCCTACCCCTACCCCTCAGCATGCTATATTACCAGGAATGCAGAAACACAACACTGTAATTAAATGTGCCGCTTATTGGCCTGTGGTTGGAGGCTGAGTTCGCTTATGGAACGACCAGAAATAATTTGGCGCAAGCCTGCTGTAACACTTAGCTGCCTGCGTATTTATTTTGAGAAATAGTACCCCCAGCAGACACGGACCCAGAACACTGAGCAGAGTGACAGGCAGGCCAAATAGATTTTTTTAAAATCTTTTTTTCAAAAGGACCACTGCGTATATTCAATCTAATATGTCTTCTGGCCCTGCCTACACAATTCTGTCCCTGGACTGTGTGACGGAACTGCAGTGCTGCACTGTTATTAAGTGCAACAGAACGGTGATTTCAGAGCTAGGAAATAATTTGGCGCAAGCCTGCTGTAACACTTAGCTGCCTGCATATTTATTTTGAGAAATAGTACCCCCAGCAGACACGGACCCAGAACACTGAGCAGAGTGACAGGCAGGCCAAATAGATTTTTTTTAAATCTTTTTTTCAAAAGGACCACTGCGTATATTCAATCTATATATGTCTTCTGGCCCTGCCTACACAATTCTGTCCCTGGAGTATTACTGCAGGGCGCAATGCTCTGCACGGCCGATATACCAAAAAAAAAAGTGCAACCCTGCTAAAAGCAGCCTCCACACTACTGCACACGGTTAGATGTGGCCCTAAGAAGGACCGTTGGGGTTCTTGAAGCCTACACTAACTCCTAACACTCTCCCTGCCTAACCACCACTTCTGTCCCTGTAGTATTACTGCAGGGCGCAATGCTCTGCACGGCCGATATAGCAAAAAAAAAAAAAGTGCAACACTGCTAACAGCAGCCTCCACACTACTGCACACGGTTAGATGTGGCCCTAAGAAGGACCGTTGGGGTTCTTGAAGCCTACACTAACTCCTAACACTCTCCCTACAGCAGCTCCAGCACGATAGCACTTTCCCTCAGCTAAGTCACAACGCATCTGAGGCGAGCCGCGGGAGGGGCCGATTTTTATACTCGGGTGACACCTGATCTCCCCAGCCACTCACTGCAGGGGGGTGGTATAGGGCTTGAACGTCGCAGGGGGAAGTTGTAATGCCTTCCCTGTCTTTCAATTGGCCAGAAAAGCGTGCTAACGTCTCAGAGAGGAAAGTGAAAGTAACTCGAACATCGCGTGGTACTCGTTACGAGTAACGAGCATCTCGAACACGCTAATACTCGAACGAGTATCAAGCTCGGATGAGTACGTTCGCTCATCTCTATTAATGAGTCCCAATTCAATTATTCAATTCTAAGCGACAAAGAATTAGCGTCCAAATTTTACGTTCGGAATCTAACTTTCTCACTTCCCGATGTAATTTGGCACGAGCATTGATTATGTCATAAATAGGAAAAGTTAATGGGCCCAACTCAATTATTCAATTCTAAGTGCCAAAGAATTAGCGTCCAAATTTTATGTACCGAATCTAATTCTTTCACTTCGCGATGTCATAGAAACTTGAAATTTGGCCCCGAGCATTGATTATATCATAAATAGGAAAAGTTAATGGGTCCCAACTCGATCATTTACTGTAATTCTAAGCGCAAAAAAATTAGCGTCCAAATTTTATTTTCGGAATCTAATTTTCTCACTTCCCGATGTCATAGAAACATGAAATTTGACATGAGCATTGATTATGTCATAAATAGGAAAAGTTAATGGGTCCCAACTCGATTATTCAATTCTAAGCATAAAAGAATTAGTGTCCAAATTTTACGTACGGAATGTAATTCTCTCACTTCCCAATGTAATAGAAACTTGAAATTTGGCACAAGCATTGATTACGTCATAAATAGGAAAAGTTAATGAGTCCCAATTCGATTATTCAATTCTAAGCACCAAAGAATTTGTGTCCAAATTTTACGTACGAAATCTAATTTTCTCACTTCGCGATGTCATAGAAACTTGAACTTTGGCACGAGCATTGATTATATCATAAATAGGAAAAGTTAATGAGTCCCAATTCGATTATTCAATTCTAAGTGCCAAAGAATTAGTGTCCAAATTTTACGTTCGGAATCTAACTTTCTCACTTCCCGATGTCACAGAAACATGAAATTTGACACGAACATTGATTATGTCATGAATAGGAAAAGTTAATGGGTCCTAGCTCAATTATTCTATTCTAAGCGCAAAAAAATTAGCGTCCAAATTTTACGTACGGAATCTAATTCTCTCACTTCCCAATGTAATAGAAACTTGAAATTTGGCACAAGCATTGATTATGTCATAAATAGGAAAAGCTAATGGGTCCCAACTCGACTATTCAATTCTAAGCACCAAAGAATTTGCGTCCAAATTTTACGTTCAGAATCTAATTTTCTCACTTTCCGGTGTCAAAGAAACATGAAATTTGACACGAGCATTGATTTATGTCATAAATAGGAAAAGTTAATGAGTCCCAATTCGATTATTCAATTCTAAGCGCCAAAGAATTAGCGTCCAAATTTTACGTACGGAATCTAATTTTCTCACTTTCCAATATCATAGAAACATGAAATTTGACACGAGCATTGATTATGTCATAAATAGGAAAAGTTAATGAGTCCCAACTGGAGATGAGCGAACGTAGTCGTCCGAGCTTGATACTCGTTCGAGTATTAGCGTGTTCGAGATGCTCGTTACTAGAGGCGAGCACCACGCGATGTTCGAGTTACTTTCACTTTCATCTCTGGGACGTTAGCGCGCTTTTCTGGCCAATAGAAAGACAGGGAAGGCATTACAACTTCCCCCTGCAACGTTTAAGCCCTATACCACCCCCCTGCAGTGAGTGGCTGGCGAGATCAGGTGTCACCCGAGTATATAAATCGGCCCCTCCCGCGGCTCGCCACAGATGCATGCTGACAGAGATCAGGGAAAGTGCTGCTGATGCCGGAGCTGCTATATGGAGAGCGTTAGGAGTGATTTTAGGCTTCAAGAACCCCAACGGTCCTTCTTAGGGCCACATCTGACCGTGTGCAGTACTGTTGAGGCTGCTTTTAGCAGTGTTGCACAATTTTTTTTTGTATATCGGGCATGCAGAGCATTGCGTCCTCAGTCTGCAGTCATTGTACAGAGTATAGGGCCAGTACTGGTGAGGCAGGGAAAGAGATATACAGGTCTATATAGGCAGTGGGCTTTTTCAAAAACAATTGGGGAAAAATACTATATTTGGGCTGCCTGTGACCGTCTTCATTTTACTGCGTGTCTGCTGGGGGTAGTAGTCCTAATTAATACGCAGCTAAGCGTTACAGCAGGCTTGCGCAAAATTGTTTCCTGGCTCTGCTGTCTCCGTTACATCACCGCCGTCATCCTGGCAGAGGGAAACAGTATACATAATATTATACGCTGCCTACAGTATCTGTCTGCTGGGGGTAGTAGTCCTAATTAATACGCAGCTAAGCGTTTCAGCAGGCTTGCGCAAAATTGTTTCCTGGCTCTGCTGTCTCCTTTACATCAGCGCCGTCATCCTGCCAGAGGGAAACAGTATACATAATATTATACGCTGCCTACAGTATCTGTCTGCTGGGGGTAGTAGTCCTAATTAATACGCAGCCAAGTGTTTCAGCAGGCTTGCGCAAAATTGTTTCCTGGCTCTGCTGTCTCCGTTACATCACTGCCGTCATCCCGCCAGAGGGAAACAGTATACATAATATTATACGCTGCCTACAGTATCTGTCTGCTGGGGGTAGTAGTCCTAATAAATATGCAGCTAAGCGTTACAGCAGACTTGCACAAAATTGTTTCCTGGCTCTGCTGTCTGTTACATCACCTCTGTCATCCCGCCAGAGGGAAACAGTATACATAATATTATACGCTGCCTACAGTATCTGTCTGCTGGGGGTAGTAGTCCTAATTAATACGCAGCTAAGCGTTTCAGCAGGCTTGCGCAAAATTGTTTCCTGGCTCTGCTGTCTCCGTTACATCACTGCCGTCATCCCGCCAGAGGGAAACAGTATACATAATATTATACGCTGCCTACAGTATCTGTCTGCTGTATCAGCTCAGCATTTTTAAAAAATAGAAGCAAAATACTTAAGGCCTACTACTGGCCTTTGGCCACTTGAGTGCTTCTGCGCTGTGAATTCCACTAGCTCAGTCATACGCACCTATGTCTCACTACAGGCGTGCGCAAAATTGGCCTCCAACCACAGGCCAATAAGCGGCACATTTAATTACAGCATTCTGTTTCTGCACTACTGGTAATACAGCATGCTGAGGGGTAGGGGTAGGCCTAGAGGACGTGGACGCGGGCGAGGACGCGGAGGCCCAAGTCAGGGTGTGGGCACAGGCCGAGCTCCTGATCCAGGTGTATCGCAGCCGACTGCTGCGGGATTAGGAGAGAGGCACGTTTCTGGCGTCCCCACATTCATCTCACAATTAATGGGTCCACGCGGTAGACCTTTATTAGAAAATGAGCAGTGTGAGCAGGTCCTGTCGTGGATGGCAGAAAGTGCATCCAGCAATCTATCGACCACCCAGAGTTCTGCGCCGTCCACTGCTGCAACTCTGAATCCTCTGGCTGCTGCTCCTCCTTCCTCCCAGCCTCCTCACTCCATTACAATGACACATTCTGAGGAACAGGCAGACTCCCAGGAACTGTTCCCGGGCCCCTGCCCAGAATGACCAGCAATGGTTCCTCTCCCACCGGAGGAGTTTGTCGTCACCGATGCCCAACCTTTGGAAAGTTCCCGGGGTCCGGGGGATGAGGCTGGGGACTTCCGGCAACTGTCTCAAGAGCTTTCAGTGGGTGAGGAGGACGATGACGATGAGACACAGTTGTCTATCACTCAGGTAGTAGTAATTGGAGTAAATCCGAGGGAGGAGCACACAGAGGATTCGGAGGAAGAGCAGCAGGACGATGAGGTGACTGACCCCACCTGGTTTGCTACGCCTACTGAGGACAGGTCTTCAGAGGGGGAGGCAAGTGCAGCAGCAGGGCAGGTTGGAAGAGGCAGTGCGGTGGCCAGGGGTAGAGGCAGGGCCAGACCGAATAATCCACCAACTGTTTCCCAAAGCGCCCCCTCGCGCCATGCCACCCTGCAGAGGCCGAGGTGCTCAAAGGTCTGGCAGTTTTTCACTGAGAGTGCAGACGACTGACCAACAGTGGTGTGCAACCTTTGTTGCGCCAAGATCAGCCGGGGAGCCACCACCACCAGCCTCACCACCACCAGCATGCGCAGACATATGATGGCCAAGCACCCCACAAGGTGGGACGAAGGCCGTTCACCGCCTCCGGTTTGCACCGCTGCCTCTCCCCCTGTGCCCCAACCTGCCACTGAGATCCAACCCCCCTCTCAGGACACAGTCTCCTGGCCTGCACCCACACCCTCACCTCCGCTGTCCTCGGCCCCATCCACCAATGTCTCTCAGCGCACCGTCCAGCCATCGCTAGCGCAAGTGTTGGAGCGCAAGCACGCTGCCACGCACCCGCACGCTCAAGCGTTAAACGTGCACATAGCCAAATTTATCAGGCTGGAGATGCTGCCGTATAGGGTTGTGGAAACGGAGGCTTTCAAAGGTATGGTGGCGGCCGCGGCCCCGCGCTACTCAGTTCCCAGTCGCCACTACTTTTTCCGATGTGCCGTCCCAGCCCTGCACGACCACGTCTCCCGCAACATTGTACGCGCCCTCACCAACGTGGTTACTGCCAAGGTCCACTTAACAACGGACACGTGGACAAGCACAGGCGGGCAGGGCCACTATATCTCCCTGATGGCACATTGGGTGAATTTAGTGGAGGCTGGGACAGAGTCAGAGCCTGGGAACAGCTCACGTCCTACCCACCCCCAGAATTGCGGGCCCCAGCTCGGTGCTGGTATCTGCGGCGGTGTATGCTTCCTCCACTAAACAACCCTCCTCCTCCTCCTCCTACGCAACCTCTGTCTCGCAATCAAGATGTGTCAGCAGCAGCACGTCGCCAGCAGTCGGTGTCGCGCGGCACGGCAGCACAGCGGTGGGCAAGCGTCAGCAGGCCGTGCTGAAACTACTCAGCTTAGGAGAGAAGAGGCACACGGCCCACGAACTGCTGCAGGGTCTGACAGAGCAGACCGACCGCTGGCTTGCGCCGCTGAGCCTCCAACCGGGCATGGTCGTGTGTGACAACGGCCGTAACCTGGTGGCGGCTCTGCAGCTCGGCAGCCTCACGCACGTGCCATGCCTGGCCCACGTCTTAAATTTGGTGGTTCAGCGCTTTCTGAAAAGCTACCCACGCTTGTCAGACCTGCTCGGAAAGGTGCGCCGGCTCAGCGCACATTTACGCAAGTCCCACACAGACGCTGCCACCCTGCGCACCCTGCAACATCGGTTTCATCTGCCAGTGCACCGACTGCTGTGCGACGTGCCCACACGTTGGAACTCTACGCTCCACAGGTTGGCCAGGCTCTATGAGCAGCGTAGAGCTATAGTGGAATACCAACTCCAACATGGGCGGCTCAGTGGGAGTCAGCCTCCTCAATTCTTTACAGAAGAGTGGGCCTGGGTGGCAGACATCTGCCAGGTCCTTGGAAAGTTTGAGGAGTCTACCCAGGTGGTGAGCGGCGATGCTGCAATCATTAGCGTCACCATTCCTCTGCTATGCCTCTTGAGAAGTTCCCTGCAAAGCATAAAGGCAGACGCTTTGCGCTCGGAAACAGAGGCGGGGGAAGACAGTATGTCGCTGGATAGTTAGAGCACCCTCATGTCTATATCTCAGCGCGTTGAGGAGGAGGAGGAGGAGCATGAGGAGGATGAGGAGGAGGGGGAAGAGACAGCTTGGCCCACTGCTGAGGGTACCCATGCTGCTTGCCTGTCATCCTTTCAGCGTGTATGGCCTGAGGAGGAGGAGGAGGATCCTGAAAGTGATCTTCCTAGTGAGGACAGCCATGTGTTGCGTACAGGTACCCTGGCACACATGGCTGACTTCATGTTAGGATGCCTTTCTCGTGACCCTCGCGTTACACGCATTCTGGCCACTACGGATTACTGGGTGTACACACTGCTCGACCCACGGTATAAGGAGAACCTTTCCACTCTCATTCCCGAAGAGGAAAGGGGTTCGAGAGTGATGCTATACCACAGGACCCTGGCGGACAAACTGATGGTAAAATTTCCATCCGACAGCGCTAGTGGCCGAAGGCGCAGTTCCGAGGGCCAGATAGCAGGGGAGGCGCAGAGATCAGGCAGCATGTACAGCACAGGCAGGGGAACACTCTCTAAGGCCTTTGACAGCTTTCTGGCTCCCCAGCAAGACTGTGTCACCGCTCCCCAGTCAAGGCTGAGTCGGCGGGAGCACTGTAAAAGGATGGTGAGGGAGTATGTAGCCGATCGCACGACCGTCCTCCGTGACGCCTCTGCCCCCTACAACTACTGGGTGTCGAAGCTGGACACGTGGCCTGAACTCGCGCTGTATGCCCTGGAGGTGCTTGCTTGTCCTGCGGCTAGCGTCTTGTCAGAGAGGGTGTTTAGTGCGGCTGGGGGAATCATCACAGATAAGCGTACCCGCCTGTCAACCGACAGTGCCGACAGGCTTACACTCATCAAGATGAACAAAGCCTGGATTTCACCAGACTTCTCTTCTCCACCAGTGGACAGCAGCGATACCTAAACAACATGTAGGCTGCACCCGCGGATGGAAGCATTGTTCTCTATCACCATCAAAAACGTGGACCTTTTAGCTTCATCAATCTGTGTATAATATTCATCCTCCTCCTCCTGCTCCTCCTCCTGAAACCTGACGTAATCACGCCGAACGGGCAATTTTTCTTAGGCCCACAAGGCTCAGTCATATAATTTTTGTAAACAATTTTTATACGTTTCAATGATCATTAAAGCGTTGAAACTTTCACCTGAACCAATTTTTATTTTAACTGGGCTGCCTCCAGGCCTAGTTACAAATTAAGCCACATTAACCAAAGCGATTAATGGGTTTCACCTGCCCTCTTGGTTGGGCATGGGCAATTTTTCTGACGTACATTAGTACTGTTGGTACACCAATTTTTTGGGGCCCTCGCCTACAGTGTAATCCAATTAATTTTTTGCCCACCTGCATTAAAGCTGACGTTACATCAGCTGTGCTGGGCACTGCAATGGGATATATTTATGTACCGCCGGTGGGTTCCAGGGAGCCACCCATGCTGTGGGTCCACAGGGAGTTGTAACTGCATGTGTCTACTTCTAAAGAACCCCAGTCTGACTGGGGCATGCAGTGTGGGCCGAAGCCCACCTGCATTTAACATGACATTACCTCAGCTGTGCTGGGCACTGCAATGGGATATATATTTATGTACCGCCAGTGGCTTCCTGGCACCCACCCATGCTGTGGGTCCACAGGGAGTTGTAACTGCATGTGTCCACTTCTAAAGAACCCCAGTGTGACTGGGGCATGCAGTGTGGGCCGAAGCCCACCTGCATTTAATCGGACGTTACCTCAGCTGTGATGGGCACTGCAATGGGATACATTTATGTACAGCCGGTGGGTTCCAGGGAGCCACCCATGCTGTGGGTGCACATAGAATTCCCATTGCGGAGCTGTACCTGCCTGTGACTATAAAAAACCACGGTCTGACTGGGGCATGCAGACACCTTGACAGAATGAATAGTGTGTGGCACATAGGTTCCCCATTGCTTTGCCCACGTGTGCAGCTTCTGATGGCGGTGGCACAGGATTATATTTCTCATTGCTTCTGTACAGCATTGTGGGCTATCGCCCCGCCCCTTTTAAAGAGGGTCGCTGCCTAGCCGTGCCAACCCTCTGCAGTGTGTGCCTGCGGTTCATCCTCATGGCAGACGCACTTATAAATAGACATGAGGGTGGTGTGGCATGAGTGCAGCTGAAGGCTGCGCAGGGACACTTTGGTGTGCGCTGTGGACACTGCGTCGTGCGCGGGGGGGGGGGGGGGGGGTTGGGCAGCATGTAACCCAGGAGAAGTGGCAGCGGAGTGTCATGCAGGCAGTGATTGTGCTTTGTTGGAGGTAGTGTGGTGCTTAGCTAAGGTATGCATTGCTAATGAGGGCTTTTCAGAAGTAAAAGTTGTTGGGGGGGGGCACTCTTGCCGCTATTGTGGCTTAATAGTGGGACCTGGGAACTTGAGATGCAGCCCAACATGTAGCCCCTCGCCTGCCCTATCCGTTGCTGTGTCGTTCCCATCACTTTCTTGAATTGCCCAGATTTTCACAAACGAAAACCTTAGCGGAGCATAGGTCCCATACAAAAATGCTCGGGTCACCCATTGACTTCAATACCCCAATACTCGAAACGAACCCTCGAGCATCGCGATAATTTTGTCCCGAGTAACGAGCACCCGAGCATTTTGGTGCTCACTCATCTCTAATTATGTCATAAATAGAAAAAGAAAATGGGTCCCAACTCGATTATTTAATTCTAAGTGCCAAAGAATTAGCGTCCAAATTTTACGTATGGAATCTAATTTTCTCACTTCCCGATGTCATCAAAACATGAAATTTGACACGAGCATTGGTTATGTCATAAATAGGAAAAGCTAATGGGTCCCAACTCGATTATTGTTTTCTAAGCACCAAAGAATTAGCGTCCAAATTTTACGTACGGAATCTAATCCTCTCACTTCCCAATGTCATAAAAACTTAAAATTTGGCACGAGCATTGATTATGTCATAAATAGAAAAAGATAATGGGTCCCAACTCGATTATTCAATTCTAAGTGCCAAAGAATTAGCGTCCAAATTTTATGTACCGTATCTATTCTCCCACTTCGCGATGTCATAGGAAATTGAAATTTGGCACGAGCATTGATTATATCATAAATAGGAAAAGTTAATGGGTCCTAGCTCAATTATTCTATTCTAAGCGCAAAAAAATTAGCGTCCAAATTTTACGTAAGGAATCTAATTCTCTCACTTCTCGATGTCATAGAAACATGAAATTTGACACGAGCATTGATTATGTCATAAATAGGAAAAGCTAATGGGTCCCAAATCGACTTTTCAATTCTAAGCACCAAAGAGTTTGCGTCCAAAGTTTACGTTCGGAATATAATTTTCTCACTTCCCGATGTCATAGAAACATGAAATTTGACACGAGCATTGGTTATGTCATAAATAGGAAAAGTTAATGGGCCCCAACTCGATTATTCAATTCTAAGCGCCAAAGAATTAGCATCCAAATTTTGCGTACGGAATCTAATTCTCTCACTTCCCGATGTAATTTGGCACGAGCATTGATTATGTCATAAATAGGAAAAGTTAATGGGTCCCAACTCGATTATTCAATTCTAAGCGCCAAAGAATTAGCATCCAAATTTTGCGTACGGAATCTAATTCTCTCACTTCCCGATGTAATTTGGCACAAGCATTGATTATGTCATAAATAGAAAAAGATAATGGGTCCCAACTCGATTATTCAATTCTAAGTGCCCAAGAATTAGCGTCCATATTTTATGTACCGTATCTATTCTCTCACTTCGCGATGTCATAGAAACTTGAAATTTGGCAAGAGCATTGATTATATTCTAAATAGGAAAAGCTAATGGGTCCTAGCTCAATTATTCTATTCTAAGCGCAAAAAATTAGCGTCCAAATTTTACGTACGGAATCTAATTCTCTCACTTCTCGATGTCATAGAAACATGAAATTTGACACGAGCATTGATTATGTCATAAATAGGAAAGTTAATGTGTCCCAACTCGATTATTTAATTCTAAGCGCAAAAAAATTAGCGTCCAAATTTTACGTACGGAATCTAATTCTCTCATTTCCCAATGTAATAGAAACTTGAAATTTGGCACGAGCATTGATTATGTCATAAATAGGAAAAGCTAATGGGTCCCAACTTGACTATTCAATTCTAAGCACCAAAGAATTTGCGTCCAAATTTTACGTTCGGAATCTAATTTTCTCACTTCCCGATGTCATAGAAACATGAAATTTGACACGAGCATTGATTATGTCGTAAATAGGAAAAGTTATTGAGTCCGAATTGAATTATTCAATTTTAAGCGCCAAAGAATTAGCGTCCAAAGTTTATGTACGGAATCTAATTTTCTCATTTTCCAATATCATAGAAACATGAAATTTGACACGAGCATTGATTATGTCATAAATAGGAAAAGTTAATGGGTCCCAACCCGATTATTCAATTCTAAGCGCCAAAGAATTAGCGTCCAAATTTTACGTACGGAATCTAATTTTCTCACTTCCCGATGTCATATAAAACTTGAAATTTGGCACCAGCATTGATTATGTCATAAATAGAAAAAGATAATGGGTCCCAACTCGATTATTCAATTCTAAGTGCCAAAGAATTAGCGTCCAAATTTTACGTACGGAATCTAATCCTCTCACTTCCCAATGTCATAAAAACTTAAAATTTGGCACGAGCATTGATTATGTCATAAATAGAAAAAGATAATGGGTCCCAACTCGATTATTCTATTCTAAGCACCAAAGAATTAGCGTCCAAATTTTACGTACGGAATCTAATTTTCTCACTTCCCGATGTCATAGAAACTTGAAATTTGGCACGAGCATTGATTATGTCATAAATAGGAAAAGTTAATGGGTCCCAACTCGATTATTCAATTCTAAGCGCCAAAGAATTAGCGTTCAAATTTTACGTACGGAATCTAATTCTCTCACTACCCAATGTAATATGGCACGAGCATTGATTATGTCATAAATAGGAAAAGTTAATGGGTCCCAACTCAATTATTCAATTCTAAGTGCCAAAGAATTAGCGTCCAAATTTTATGTACGGAATCTAATTCTTTCACTTCGCGATGTCAGAGAAACTTGAAATTTGGCCCGAGCATTGATTATATCATAAACAGGAAAAGTACATGGGTCCCAACTCGATTATTTAATTCTAAGTGCCAAAGAATTAGCGTCCAAATTTTACGTACGGAATCTAATTTTCTCACTTCCCAATGTAATAGAAACTTGAAATTTGGCACGAGCATTGATTATGTCATAAATAGGAAAAGTTAATGGGTCCCAACTCGATTATTTAATTCTAAGCGCAAAAAAAATAGCGTCCAAATTTTATTTTCGGAATCTAATTTTCTCACTTCCCGATGTCATAGAAACATGAAATTCGACACGAGCATTGATTATGTCATAAATAGGAATAGTTAATGAGTCCCAATTCGATTATTCAATTCTAAGCGCCAAAGAATTAGCGTCCAAATTTTACGTACGGAATCTAATTCTCTCACTTTCCAATATCATAGAAACATGAAATTTGACATGAGCATTGATTACCGTATATACCGGCGTATAAGGCGACGGGGCGTATAAGACGACCCCCCAACTGTCACCTTATACGCCGGTATACAGTGGAGAAAAAAAATAAATTCATTACTCACCTCCCACGGCGTTCTGTCGCGCTCCGGCAGGATGTCGCTCGCTCCGGCAGGCTGTCGCTCGCTCCTCGTTCCTGGCGCAGCATAGCTTTCTGAATGCGGGGCTTGAAATCCCCGCTTCCAGAAAGCTAATACACACGCCGGCAGCCATGACAGCATTGAATGGCTGTGATTGGCTAAAGCACACGTGGCTTCAGCCAATCACACTATTCAATGACATCATTGAATGGGTGTGATTGCTAACACGTGCGCCTTCAGCCAATCACAGCCATTAAGTGATGTCATTGAATAGTGTGATTGGCTGAAGCCACGTGTGCTTTAGCCAATCACAGCCATTCAATGCTGTCATGGCTGCTGGCGTGTGTATTAGCTTTCTGGAAGCGGGGATTTCAAGCCCCGCATTCAGAAAGCTATGCTGCGCCGGGGACGAGGAGCGAGCGACAGCCTGCCGGGGCGAGCGACATCCTGCCGGAGCGCGACAGAACGCCGTGGGAGGTGAGTAATAAATTTTTTTTTTTTACACTTTTTTTTTTTGTATTACCGGCGCATAAGACGACCCCCGACTGCAGAGCAGATTTTTCGGGGTTCAAAAGTCGTCTTATACACCGGTATATACGGTATGTCATAAATAAGAAAAGTTAATGGGTCCCAACTCGATTGTTCAACTCAAAGCGCCAAAGAATTAGCGTCCAAATTTTACGTACGGAATGTAATTTTCTCACTTTCCGGTGTCATAGAAAAGTGAAATTTGGCACGAGCATAGATTATGTCATAAATAGGAAAAGCTAATGGGTCCCAACTCGGCTATTCAATTCTATGCACCAAAGAATTAGCGTCCAAATTTTACGTATGAAATGTAATTTTCTCACTTTCAGGCCTTAGTCAGACGGGCGTTTTTTCGCGCGATTTGCGGATCGCATGACGGATGCGCATCCGCAAATCGCGTGACCGGTGCCCGAAAATCGCCCGAAAATCTGCTCCTAGCCGCGTTTCATTAGAAACGGGCTGGAGCTGTCCAGCGCATTGCATTCAATGGAGCCGGCAATACAGCCGACTCCATTGAAAGCAATGCGCTGCGGGCGAGTGTGGGATGAATTGTCGGGAAGGGCTTAAATATATAAGCCCTTCCCTGCAATTCATCCAGAAAAGTGTTAAAATAAAAAATATATACATACTCACCTGCTCCCGGCAGCCGGAGTTCCGCGCAGCCGGCATGCAGTGGGTGTGAGTCAGACCTGCCCCCTGATTGGCTCAGCGCTCTTCCGATAAATTATAGAACAGAAATCGCAGATCGCACCTATCTGCGATCTGCGATTCCTGTTCTCTTCTCTATATGCGCTCAATGGGGCCGGCGGCAGCAGCGCCGACCCCATTGAGAACATATAGAAGACAAATCATTCTTCTCTGCCACAGCTTTAACAGCTGTGACAGAGAAGAACGATGTTTGCCCATTGAATTCAATGGAGCCAGCAATACAGCAGGTTCCACTGAAAGCAATGGGCTGCCGGCGATCGCGGGATGAATTGTCGGGAAGGGCTTAAATATATAAGCCCTTCCCTGCAATTCATCCAGAAATGTGTTACAATAAAAATATATACCGGCGTATAAGGCGACGGGGCGTATAAGACGACCCCCCCAACTGTCACCTTATACGTCGGGAATACAGTGGAGCAAAGAATAAAAATCATTACTCACTTCTCCTGGCGTTCTGCGGTGCTGCTGCAGCCTGTCGCTCCCTCCTGGTCCACGGCAGAGCATTGCTTTCTCTACGAAGGGCTTTAAATCCCCGCCTCCAGAAACACACGTGCCTTCAGCCAATCACAGCCAATGACAATGATGTCATTGAATGGCTGTGATTGGCTGAAGGCACGTGTGTTTCTGGAGGCGGGGATTTCAAGCCCTGCGTCCAGAAAGCAATGCTCTGCCGTGGACCAGGAGGGAGCGACAGCCTGCAGGAGCACCGCAGAACGCCAGGAGAAGTGAGTAATGATTTTTATTCTTTGCTCCACTGTATTCCCGGCGTATAAGGTGACAGTTGGGGGGTCGCCTTATACGCCGGTATATATTTTTATTGTAACACATTTCTGGATGAATTGCAGGGAAGGGCTTATATATTTAAGCCCTTCCCGACAATTCATCCTGCGATCGCCGGCAGCCCATTGCTTTCAGTGGAACCTGCTGTATTGCCGGCTCCATTGAATTTAATGGGCTAACATCGTTCTTCTCTGCCACAGCTGTTACAGCTATGGCAGAGGAGAACGATCTTTATGCTGACAGTGCGGGGGGGGGGGGGGGGCACTCTTGCCGCTATTGTGGCTTAATATTGGGACCTGGGAACTTGAGGTGCAGCCCAACATGTAGCCCCTCGCCTGCCCTATCTGTTGCTGTGTCGTTCCCATCACTTTCTTGAATTGCCCAGATTTTCACAAACGAAAACCTTAGCGAGCATCGGCGATATACAAAAATGCTCGGGTCGCCCATTGACTTCAATGGGGTTCGTTACTCGAAACAAACCCTCGAGCATTGCGAAAAGTTCGTCCCGAGTAACGAGCACCCGAGCATTTTGGTGCTCGCTCATCTCTAGTCCCAACTCGATTATTCAATTCTAAGCGTAAAAGAATTAGTGTCCAAATTTTATGTACGGAATGTAATTCTCTCTCTTCCCAATGTAATAGAAACTTGAAATTTGGCACGAGCATTGATTATTTCTTAAATAGGAAAAGCTAATGGGTCCCAACTCGATTATTCAATTTTAAGCGCAAAAAATTAGCGTCCAAATTTTACGTACGGAATCTAATTCTCTCACTTCCCAATGTGATAGAAACTTGAAATTTGGCACAAGCATTGATTATGTCATAAATAGGAAAAGTTAATGAGTCCCAATTCGATTATTCAATTCTAAGCACCAAAGAATTTGCGTCCAAATTTTATGTACGGAATCTAATTTTCTCACTTCGCGATGTCATAGAAACTTGAACTTTGGCACGAGCATTGATTAGGTCATAAATAAGAAAAGTTAATGAGTCCCAATTCGATTATTCAATTCTAAGCGCCAAAGAATTAGCGTCCAAATTTTACGTTCGGATTCTAACTTTCTCACTTCCCGATGTCACAGAAACATGAAATTTGACACGAACATTGATTATGTCATTAATAGGAAAAGTTAATGAGTCCCAATTCGATTATTCAATTCTAAGCGTCAAAGAATTAGCATCCAAATTTTACGTACAGAATCTAATTCTCTCACTTCCCGATGTAATTTGGCACGAGCATTGATTATGTCAAAAATAGGGAAAGTTAATAGGTCCCAACTCGATTATTCAATTCTAAGTGCCAAAGAATTAGTGTCCAAATTTTACGTTCGGAATCTAACTTTCTCACTTCCCGATGTCACAGAAACATGAAATTTGACACGAACATTGATTATGTCATGAATAGGAAAAGTTAATGGGTCCTAGCTCAATTATTCTATTCTAAGCGCAAAAAAATTAGCGTCCAAATTTTACGTACGGAATCTAATTCTCTCACTTCCCAATGTAATAGAAACTTGAAATTTGGCACGAGCATTGATTATGTCATAAATAGGAAAAGCTAATGGGTCCCAACTCGACTATTCAATTCTAAGCACCAAAGAATTTGCGTCCAAATTTTACGTTCAGAATCTAGTTTTCTCACTTTCCGGTGTCAAAGAAACATGAAATTTGACACGAGCATTGATTTATGTCATAAATAGGAAAAGTTAATGAGTCCCAATTCGATTATTCAATTCTAAGCGCCAAAGAATTAGCATCCAAATTTTACGTACGGAATATAATTTTCTCACTTTCCAATATCATAGAAACATGAAATTTGACACGAGCATTGATTATGTCATAAATAGGAAAAGTTAATGAGTCCCAACTGGAGATGAGCGAACGTAGTCGTCCGAGCTTGATACTCGTTTGAGTATTAGCGTGTTCGAGATGCTCGTTACTAGAGGCGAGCACCACGCGATGTTCGAGTTACTTTCACTTTCATCTCTGGGACGTTAGCGCGCTTTTCTGGCCAATAGAAAGACAGGGAAGACATTACAACTTCCCCCTGCAACGTTTAAGCCCTATACCACCCCCCTGCAGTGAGTGGCTGGCGAGATCAGGTGTCACCCGAGTATATAAATCGGCCCCTCCCGCGGCTCGCCACAGATGCATGCTGACAGAGATCAGGGAAAGTGCTGCTGATGCCGGAGCTGCTATATGGAGAGCGTTAGGAGTGATTTTAGGCTTCAAGAACCCCAACGGTCCTTCTTAGGGCCACATCTGACCGTGTGCAGTACTGTTGAGGCTGCTTTTAGCAGTGTTGCACAATTTTTTTTTGTATATCGGGCATGCAGAGCATTGCGTCCTCAGTCTGCAGTCATTGTACAGAGTATAGGGCCAGTACTGGTGAGGCAGGGAAAGAGATATACAGGTCTATATAGGCAGTGGGCTTTTTCAAAAACAATTGGGGAAAATACTATATTTGAGCTGCCTGTGACCGTCTTCATTTTACTGCGTGTCTGCTGGGGGTAGTAGTCCTAATTAATACGCAGCTAAGCGTTACAGCAGGCTTGCGCAAAATTGTTTCCTGGCTCTGCTGTCTCCGTTACATCACCGCCGTCATCCTGGCAGAGGGAAACAGTATACATAATATTATACGCTGCCTACAGTATCTGTCTGCTGGGGGTAGTAGTCCTAATTAATACGCAGCTAAGCGTTTCAGCAGGCTTGCGCAAAATTGTTTCCTGGCTCTGCTGTCTCCTTTACATCAGCGCCGTCATCCTGCCAGAGGGAAACAGTATACATAATATTATACGCTGCCTACAGTATCTGTCAGCTGGGGGTAGTAGTCCTAATTAATACGCAGCTAAGTTTTTCAGCAGGCTTGCGCAAAATTGTTTCCTGGCTCTGCTGTCTCCGTTACATCACTGCCGTCATCCCGCCAGAGGGAAACAGTATACATAATATTATACGCTGCCTACAGTATCTGTCTGCTGGGGGTAGTAGTCCTAATAAATATGCAGCTAAGCGTTACAGCAGACTTGCACAAAATTGTTTCCTGGCTCTGCTGTCTGTTACATCACCTCTGTCATCCCGCCAGAGGGAAACAGTATACATAATATTATACGCTGCCTACAGTATCTGTCTGCTGGGGGTAGTAGTCCTAATTAATACGCAGCTAAGCGTTTCAGCAGGCTTGCGCAAAATTGTTTCCTGGCTCTGCTGTCTCCGTTACATCACTGCCGTCATCCCGCCAGAGGGAAACAGTATACATAATATTATACGCTGCCTACAGTATCTGTCTGCTGTATCAGCTCAGCATTTTTAAAAAATAGAAGCAAAATACTTAAGGCCTACTACTGGCCTTTGGCCACTTGAGTGCTTCTGCGCTGTGAATTCCACTAGCTCAGTCATACGCACCTACGTCTCACTACAGGCGTGCGCAAAATTGGCCTCCAACCACAGGCCAATAAGCGGCACATTTAATTACAGCATTCTGTTTCTGCACTACTGGTAATACAGCATGCTGAGGGGTAGGGGTAGGCCTAGAGGACGTGGACGCGGGCGAGGACGCGGAGGCCCAAGTCAGGGTGTGGGCACAGGCCGAGCTCCTGATCCAGGTGTATCGCAGCCGACTGCTGCGGGATTAGGAGAGAGGCACGTTTCTGGCGTCCCCACATTCATCTCACAATTAATGGGTCCACGCGGTAGACCTTTATTAGAAAATGAGCAGTGTGAGCAGGTCCTGTCGTGGATGGCAGAAAGTGCATCCAGCAATCTATCGACCACCCAGAGTTCTGCGCCGTCCACTGCTGCAACTCTGAATCCTCTGGCTGCTGCTCCTCCTTCCTCCCAGCCTCCTCACTCCATTACAATGACACATTCTGAAGAACAGGCAGACTCCCAGGAACTGTTCCCGGGCCCCTGCCCAGAATGACCAGCAATGGTTCCTCTCCCACCGGAGGAGTTTGTCGTCACCGATGCCCAACCTTTGGAAAGTTCCCGGGGTCCGGGGGATGAGGCTGGGGACTTCCGGCAACTGTCTCAAGAGCTTTCAGTGGGTGAGGAGGACGATGCGATGAGACACAGTTGTCTATCACTCAGGTAGTAGTAATTGGAGTAAATCCGAGGGAGGAGCACACAGAGGATTCGGAGGAAGAGCAGCAGGACGATGAGGTGACTGACCCCACCTGGTTTGCTACGCCTACTGAGGACAGGTCTTCAGAGGGGGAGGCAAGTGCAGCAGCAGGGCAGGTTGGAAGAGGCAGTGCGGTGGCCAGGGGTAGAGGCAGGGCCAGACCGAATAATCCAACTGTTTCCTAAAGCGCCCCCTCGCGCCATGCCACCCTGCAGAGGCCGAGGTGCTCAAAAGTCTGGCAGTTTTTCACTGAGAGTGCAGACGACTGACCAACAGTGGTGTGCAACCTTTGTTGCGCCAAGATCAGCCGGGGAGCCACCACCACCAGCCTCACCACCACCAGCATGCGCAGACATATGATGGCCAAGCACCCCACAAGGTGGGACGAAGGCCGTTCACCGCCTCCGGTTTGCACCGCTGCCTCTCCCCCTGTGCCCCAACCTGCCACTGAGATCCAACCCCCCTCTCAGGACACAGTCTCCTGGCCTGCACCCACACCCTCACCTCCGCTGTCCTCGGCCCCATCCACCAATGTCTCTCAGCGCACCGTCCAGCCATCGCTAGCGCAAGTGTTGGAGCGCAAGCACGCTGCCACGCACCCGCACGCTCAAGCGTTAAACGTGCACATAGCCAAATTTATCAGCCTGGAGATGCTGCCGTATAGGGTTGTGGAAACGGAGGCTTTCAAAGGTATGATGGCGGCCGCGGCCCCGCGCTACTCAGTTCCCAGTCGCCACTACTTTTTCCGATGTGCCGTCCCAGCCCTGCACGACCACGTCTCCCGCAACATTGTACGCGCCCTCACCAACGTGGTTACTGCCAAGGTCCACTTAACAACGGACACGTGAACAAGCACAGGCGGGCAGGGCCACTATATCTCCCTGATGGCACATTGGGTGAATTTAGTGGAGGCTGGGACAGAGTCAGAGCCTGGGAACAGCTCACGTCCTACCCACCCCCAGAATTGCGGGCCCCAGCTCAGTGCTGGTATCTGCGGCGGTGTATGCTTCCTCCACTAAACAACCCTCCTCCTCCTCCTCCTACGCAACCTCTGTCTCGCAATCAAGATGTGTCAGCAGCAGCACGTCGCCAGCAGTCGGTGTCGCGCGGCACGGCAGCACAGCGGTGGGCAAGCGTCAGCAGGCCGTGCTGAAACTACTCAGCTTAGGAAAGAAGAGGCACACGGCCCACGAACTGCTGCAGGGTCTGACAGAGCAGACCGACCGCTGGCTTGCGCCGCTGAGCCTCCAACCGGGCATGGTCGTGTGTGACAACGGCCGTAACCTGGTGGCGGCTCTGCAGCTCGGCAGCCTTACGCACGTGCCATGCCTGGCCCACGTCTTAAATTTGGTGGCTCAGCGCTTTCTGAAAAGCTACCCACGCTTGTCAGACCTGCTCGGAAAGGTGCGCCGGCTCTGCGCACATTTACGCAAGTCCCACACAGATGCTGCCACCCTGCGCACCCTGCAACATCGGTTTCATCTGCCAGTGCACCGACTGCTGTGCGACGTGCCCACACGTTGGAACTCTACGCTCCACAGGTTGGCCAGGCTCTATGAGCAGCGTAGAGCTATAGTGGAATACCAACTCCAACATGGGCGGCTCAGTGGGAGTCAGCCTCCTCAATTCTTTACAGAAGAGTGGGCCTGGGTGGCAGACATCTGCCAGGTCCTTGGAAAGTTTGAGGAGTCTACCCAGGTGGTGACCGGCGATGCTGCAATCATTAGCGTCACCATTCCTCTGCTATGCCTCTTGAGAAGTTCCCTGCAAAGCATAAAGGCAGACGCTTTGCGCTCGGAAACAGAGGCGGGGGAAGACAGTATGTCGCTGGATAGTTAGAGCACCCTCATGTCTATATCTCAGCGCGTTGAGGAGGAGGAGGAGGAGCATGAGGAGGATGAGGAGGAGGGGGAAGAGACAGCTTGGCCCACTGCTGAGGGTACCCATGCTGCTTGCCTGTCATCCTTTCAGCGTGTATGGCCTGAGGAGGAGGAGGAGGATCCTGAAAGTGATCTTCCTAGTGAGGACAGCCATGTGTTGCGTACAGGTACCCTGGCACACATGGCTGACTTCATGTTAGGATGCCTTTCTCGTGACCCTCGCGTTACACGCATTCTGGCCACTACGGATTACTGGGTGTACACACTGCTCGACCCACGGTATAAGGAGAACCTTTCCACTCTCATTCCCGAAGAGGAAAGGGGTTCGAGAGTGATGCTATACCACAGGACCCTGGCGGACAAACTGATGGTAAAATTTCCATCCGACAGCGCTAGTGGCCGAAGGCGCAGTTCCGAGGGCCAGATAGCAGGGGAGGCGCAGAGATCAGGCAGCATGTACAGCACAGGCAGGGGAACACTCTCCAAAGGATGGTGAGGGAGTATGTAGCCGATCGCACGACCGTCCTCCGTGACGCCTCTGCCCCCTACAACTACTGGGTGTCGAAGCTGGACACGTGGCCTGAACTCGTGCTGTATGCCCTGGAGGTGCTTGCTTGTCCTGCGGCTAGCGTCTTGTCAGAGAGGGTGTTTAGTGCGGCTGGGGGAATCATCACAGATAAGCGTACCCGCCTGTCAACCGACAGTGCCGACAGGCTTACACTCATCAAGATGAACAAAGCCTGGATTTCACCAGACTTCTCTTCTCCACCAGTGGACAGCAGCGATACCTAAACAACATGTAGGCTGCACCCGCGGATGGAAGCATTGTTCTCTATCACCATCAAAAACGTGGACCTTTTAGCTTCATCAATCTGTGTATAATATTCATCCTCCTCCTCCTGCTCCTCCTCCTGAAACCTGACCTAATCACGCCGAACGGGCAATTTTTCTTAGGCCCACAAGGCTCAGTCATATAATTTTTGTAAACAATTTTTATACGTTTCAATGATCATTAAAGCGTTGAAACTTTCACCTGAACCAATTTTTATTTTAACTAGGCTGCCTCCAGGCCTAGTTACAAATTAAGCCACATTAACCAAAGCGATTAATGGGTTTCACCTGCCCTCTTGGTTGGGCATGGGCAATTTTTCTGACGTACATTAGTACTGTTGGTACACCAATTTTTTTGGGCCCTCGCCTACAGTGTAATCCAATTAATTTTTTGCCCACCTGCATTAAAGCTGACGTTACATCAGCTGTGCTGGGCACTGCAATGGGATATATTTATGTACCGCCGGTGGGTTCCAGGGAGCCACCCATGCTGTGGGTCCACAGGGAGTTGTAACTGCATGTGTCTACTTCTAAAGAACCCCAGTCTGACTGGGGCATGCAGTGTGGGCCGAAGCCCACCTGCATTTAACATGACATTACCTCAGCTGTGCTGGGCACTGCAATGGGATATATATTTATGTACCGCCAGTGGCTTCCTGGCACCCACCCATGCTGTGGGTCCACAGGGAGTTGTAACTGCATGTGTCCACTTCTAAAGAACCCCAGTGTGACTGGGGCATGCAGTGTGGGCCGAAGCCCACCTGCATTTAATCGGACGTTACCTCAGCTGTGATGGGCACTGCAATGGGATACATTTATGTACAGCCGGTGGGTTCCAGGGAGCCACCCATGCTGTGGGTGCACATAGAATTCCCATTGCGGAGCTGTACCTGCCTGTGACTATAAAAAACCACGGTCTGACTGGGGCATGCAGACACCTTGACAGAATGAATAGTGTGTGGCACACAGGTTCCCCATTGCTTTGCCCACGTGTGCAGCTTCTGATGGCGGTGGCACAGGATTATATTTCTCATTGCTTCTGTACAGCATTGTGGGCTATCGCCCCGCCCCTTTTAAAGAGGGTCGCTGCCTAGCCGTGCCAACCCTCTGCAGTGTGTGCCTGCGGTTCATCCTCATGGCAGACGCACTTATAAATAGACATGAGGGTGGTGTGGCATGAGTGCAGCTGAAGGCTGCGCAGGGACACTTTGGTGTGCGCTGTGGACACTGCGTCGTGCGCGGGGGGGGGGGGGGGGGTTGGGCAGCATGTAACCCAGGAGAAGTGGCAGCGGAGTGTCATGCAGGCAGTGATTGTGCTTTGTTGGAGGTAGTGTGGTGCTTAGCTAAGGTATGCATTGCTAATGAGGGCTTTTCAGAAGTAAAAGTTGTTGGGGGGGGGGGCACTCTTGCCGCTATTGTGGCTTAATAGTGGGACCTGGGAACTTGAGATGCAGCCCAACATGTAGCCCCTCGCCTGCCCTATCCGTTGCTGTGTCGTTCCCATCACTTTCTTGAATTGCCCAGATTTTCACAAACGAAAACCTTAGCGGAGCATAGGTCCCATACAAAAATGCTCGGGTCACCCATTGACTTCAATGGGGTTCGTTCCTCGAAACGAACCCTCGAGCATCGCGATAATTTTGTCCCGAGTAACGAGCACCCAAGCATTTTGGTGCTCACTCATCTCTAATTATGTCATAAATAGAAAAAGAAAATGGGTCCCAACTCGATTATTTAATTCTAAGTGCCAAAGAATTAGCGTCCAAATTTTACGTATGGAATCTAATTTTCTCACTTCCCGATGTCATCAAAACATGAAATTTGACACGAGCATTGGTTATGTCATAAATAGGAAAAGCTAATGGGTCCCAACTCGATTATTGTTTTCTAAGCACCAAAGAATTAGCGTCCAAATTTTACGTACGGAATCTAATCCTCTCACTTCCCAATGTCATAAAAACTTAAAATTTGGCACGAGCATTGATTATGTCATAAATAGAAAAAGATAATGGGTCCCAACTCGATTATTCAATTCTAAGTGCCAAAGAATTAGCGTCCAAATTTTATGTACCGTATCTATTCTCCCACTTCGCGATGTCATAGGAAATTGAAATTTGGCACGAGCATTGATTATATCATAAATAGGAAAAGTTAATGGGTCCTAGCTCAATTATTCTATTCTAAGCGCAAAAAAATTAGCGTCCAAATTTTACGTAAGGAATCTAATTCTCTCACTTCTCGATGTCATAGAAACATGAAATTTGACACGAGCATTGATTATGTCATAAATAGGAAAAGCTAATGGGTCCCAAATCGACTTTTCAATTCTAAGCACCAAAGAGTTTGCGTCCAAAGTTTACGTTCGGAATATAATTTTCTCACTTCCCGATGTCATAGAAACATGAAATTTGACACGAGCATTGGTTATGTCATAAATAGGAAAAGTTAATGGGCCCCAACTCGATTATTCAATTCTAAGCGCCAAAGAATTAGCATCCAAATTTTGCGTACGGAATCTAATTCTCTCACTTCCCGATGTAATTTGGCACGAGCATTGATTATGTCATAAATAGGGAAAGTTAATGGGTCCGAACTCAATTATTCAATTCTAAGCACAAAAGAATTAGCGTCCAAGTTTTATGTACGGAATCTAATTCCATCACTTCCGAATGTTATAGAAACTTGAAATTTGGCATGAGCATTGATTATGTCATAAATAGGAAAAGTTAATGGGTCCCAACTCGATTATTCATTTCTAAGCACCAAAGAATTAGCGTCCAAATTTTACGTACAGAATCTAATCCTCTCACTTCCCAATGTAATAATGACATAAAATTTGGCACGAGCATTGATTATGTCATAAATAGAAAAAGATAATGGGTCCCAACTCGATTATTCAATTCTAAGTGCCCAAGAATTAGCGTCCATATTTTATGTACCGTATCTATTCTCTCACTTCGCGATGTCATAGAAACTTGAAATTTGGCAAGAGCATTGATTATATTCTAAATAGGAAAAGCTAATGGGTCCTAGCTCAATTATTCTATTCTAAGCGCAAAAAATTTGCGTCCAAATTTTACGTAAGGAATCTAATTCTCTCACTTCTCGATGTCATAGAAACATGAAATTTGACACGAGCATTGATTATGTCATAAATAGGAAAGTTAATGTGTCCCAACTCGATTATTTAATTCTAAGCGCAAAAAAATTAGCGTCCAAATTTTACGTACGGAATCTAATTCTCTCATTTCCCAATGTAATAGAAACTTGAAATTTGGCACGAGCATTGATTATGTCATAAATAGGAAAAGCTAATGGGTCCCAACTTGATTATTCAATTCTAAGCACCAAAGAATTTGCGTCCAAATTTTACGTTCGGAATCTAATTTTCTCACTTCCCGATGTCATAGAAACATGAAATTTGACACGAGCATTGATTATGTCGTAAATAGGAAAAGTTATTGAGTCCGAATTGAATTATTCAATTTTAAGCGCCAAAGAATTAGCGTCCAAAGTTTATGTACGGAATCTAATTTTCTCATTTTCCAATATCATAGAAACATGAAATTTGACACGAGCATTGATTATGTCATAAATAGGAAAAGTTAATGGGTCCCAACCCGATTATTCAATTCTAAGCGCCAAAGAATTAGCGTCCAAATTTTACGTACGGAATCTAATTTTCTCACTTCCCGATGTCATATAAACTTGAAATTTGGCACCAGCATTGATTATGTCATAAATAGAAAAAGATAATGGGTCCCAACTCGATTATTCAATTCTAAGTGCCAAAGAATTAGCGTCCAAATTTTACGTACGGAATCTAATCCTGTCACTTCCCAATGTCATAAAAACTTAAAATTTGGCACGAGCATTGATTATGTCATAAATAGAAAAAGATAATGGGTCCTAACTCGATTATTAAATTCTAAGTGCCAAAGAATTAGCGTCCAAATTTTATGTACCGTATCTATTCTCTCACTTCGCGATGTCATAGAAACTTGAAATTTTGCACGAGCATTGATTATATTCTAAATAGGAAAAGCTAATGGGTCCTAGCTCAATTATTCTATTCTAAGCACCAAAGAATTAGCGTCCACATTTTACGTACGGAATCTAATTTTCTCACTTCCCGATGTCATAGAAACTTGAAATTTGGCACGAGCATTGATTATGTCATAAATAGGAAATGTTAATGGGTCCCAACTCGATTATTCAATTCTAAGCGCCAAAGAATTAGCGTTCAAATTTTACGTACGGAATCTAATTCTCTCACTTCCCAATGTAATATGGCACGAGCATTGATTATGTCATAAATAGGAAAAGTTAATGGGTCCCAACTCAATTATTCAATTCTAAGTGCCAAAGAATTAGCGTCCAAATTTTATGTACCGAATCTAATTCTTTCACTTCGCGATGTCAGAGAAACTTGAAATTTGGCCCGAGCATTGATTATATCATAAACAGGAAAAGTACATGGGTCCCAACTCGATTATTTAATTCTAAGTGCCAAAGAATTAGCGTCCAAATTTTACGTACGGAATCTAATTTTCTCACTTCCCAATGTAATAGAAACTTGAAATTTGGCACGAGCATTGATTATGTCATAAATAGGAAAAGTTAATGGGTCCCAACTCGATTATTTAATTCTAAGCGCAAAAAAAAATAGCGTCCAAATTTTATTTTCGGAATCTAATTTTCTCACTTCCCGACGTCATAGAAACATGAAATTTGACACGAGCATTGATTATGTCATAAATAGGAATAGTTAATGAGTCCCAATTCGATTATTCAATTCTAAGCGCCAAAGAATTAGCGTCCAAATTTTACGTACGGAATCTAATTCTCTCACTTTCCAATATCATAGAAACATGAAATTTGACACGAGCATTGATTATGTCATAAATAAGAAAAGTTAATGGGTCCCAACTCGATTGTTCAACTCAAAGCGCCAAAGAATTAGCGTCCAAATTTTACGTACGGAATGTAATTTTCTCACTTTCCGGTGTCATAGAAAAGTGAAATTTGGCACGAGCATAGATTATGTCATAAATAGGAAAAGCTAATGGGTCCCAACTCGGTTATTCAATTCTATGCACCAAAGAATTAGCGTCCAAATTTTACGTATGAAATGTAATTTTCTCACTTTCAGGCCTTAGTCAGACGGGCGTTTTTTCGCGCGATTTGCGGATCGCATGACGGATGCGCATCCGCAAATCGCGTGACCGGTGCCCGAAAATCGCCCGAAAATCTGCTCCTAGCCGCGTTTCATTAGAAACGGGCTGGAGCTGTCCAGCGCATTGCATTCAATGGAGCCGGCAATACAGCCGACTCCATTGAAAGCAATGCGCTGCGGGCGAGTGTGGGATGAATTGTCGGGAAGGGCTTAAATATATAAGCCCTTCCCTGCAATTCATCCAGAAAAGTGTTAAAATAAAAAATATATACATACTCACCTGCTCCCGGCAGCCGGAGTTCCGCGCAGCCGGCATGCAGTGGGTGTGAGTCAGACCTGCCCCCTGATTGGCTCAGTGCTCTTCCGATAAATTATAGAACAGAAATCGCAGATCGCACCTATCTGCGATCTGCGATTCCTGTTCTCTTCTCTATATGCGCTCAATGGTGCCGGCGGCAGCAGCGCCGACCCCATTGAGAACATATAGAAGACAAATCATTCTTCTCTGTCACAGCTGTAACAGCTGTGGCAGAGAAGAACGATGTTTGCCCATTGAATTCAATGGAGCCAGCAATACAGCAGGTTCCACTGAAAGCAATGGGCTGCCGGCGATCGCGGGATGAATTGTCGGGAAGGGCTTAAATATATAAGCCCTTCCCTGCAATTCATCCAGAAATGTGTTACAATAAAAATATATACCGGCGTATAAGGCGACGGGGCGTATAAGACGACCCCCCCAACTGTCACCTTATACGTCGGGAATACAGTGGAGCAAAGAATAAAAATCATTACTCACTTCTCCTGGCGTTCTGCGGTGCTGCTGCAGCCTGTCGCTCCCTCCTGGTCCACGGCAGAGCATTGCTTTCTCTACGAAGGGCTTTAAATCCCCGCCTCCAGAAACACACGTGCCTTCAGCCAATCACAGCCAATGACAATGATGTCATTGAATGGCTGTGATTGGCTGAAGGCATGTGTGTTTCTGGAGGCGGGGATTTCAAGCCCTGCGTCCAGAAAGCAATGCTCTGCCGTGGACCAGGAGGGAGCGACAGCCTGCAGGAGCACCGCAGAACGCCAGGAGAAGTGAGTAATGATTTTTATTCTTTGCTCCACTGTATTCCCGGCGTATAAGGTGACAGTTGGGGGGTCGCCTTATACGCCGGTATATATTTTTATTGTAACACATTTCTGGATGAATTGCAGGGAAGGGCTTACATATTTAAGCCCTTCCCGACAATTCATCCTGCGATCGCCGGCAGCCCATTGCTTTCAGTGGAACCTGCTGTATTGCCGGCTCCATTGAATTTAATGGGCTAACATCGTTCTTCTCTGCCACAGCTGTTACAGCTATGGCAGAGGAGAACGATCTTTATGCTGACAGTGCGGGGGGGGGGGGGGGGGGGCACTCTTGCCGCTATTGTGGCTTAATAGTGGGACCTGGGAACTTGAGGTGCAGCCCAACATGTAGCCCCTCGCCTGCCCTATCTGTTGCTGTGTCGTTCCCATCACTTTCTTGAATTGCCCAGATTTTCACAAACGAAAACCTTAGCGAGCATCGGCGATATACAAAAATGCTCGGGTCGCCCATTGACTTCAATGGGGTTCGTTACTCGAAACAAACCCTCGAGCATTGCGAAAAGTTCGTCCCGAGTAACGAGCACCCGAGCATTTTGGTGCTCGCTCATCTCTAGTCCCAACTCGATTATTCAATTCTAAGCGTAAAAGAATTAGTGTCCAAATTTTATGTACGGAATGTAATTCTCTCTCTTCCCAATGTAATAGAAACTTGAAATTTGGCACGAGCATTGATTATTTCTTAAATAGGAAAAGCTAATGGGTCCCAACTCGATTATTCAATTTTAAGCGCAAAAAATTAGCGTCCAAATTTTACGTATGGAATCTAATTCTCTCACTTCCCAATGTGATAGAAACTTGAAATTTGGCACAAGCATTGATTATGTCATAAATAGGAAAAGTTAATGAGTCCCAATTCGATTATTCAATTCTAAGCACCAAAGAATTTGCGTCCAAATTTTATGTACGGAATCTAATTTTCTCACTTCGCGATGTCATAGAAACTTGAACTTTGGCACGAGCATTGATTAGGTCATAAATAAGAAAAGTTAATGAGTCCCAATTCGATTATTCAATTCTAAGCGCCAAAGAATTAGCGTCCAAATTTTACGTTCGGATTCTAACTTTCTCACTTCCCGATGTCACAGAAACATGAAATTTGACACGAACATTGATTATGTCATTAATAGGAAAAGTTAATGAGTCCCAACTCGATTATTCAATTCTAAGCGTCAAAGAATTAGCGTCCAAATTTTACGTACAGAATCTAATTCTCTCACTTCCCGATGTAATTTGGCACGAGCATTGATTATGTCAAAAATAGGGAAAGTTAATAGGTCCCAACTCGATTATTCAATTCTAAGCACAAAAGAATTAGCGTCCAAATTTTATGTACCAAATCTAATTTAATCACTTCCCAATGTTATAGAAACTTGAAATTTGGCACGAGCATTGATTATGTCATAAATAGGAAAAGTTAATGGGTCCCAACTCGATTATTCAATTCTAAGCGCCAAAGAATTAGCATCCAAATTTTGCGTAAGGAATCTAATTCTCTCACTTCCCGATGTAATTTGGCACGAGCATTGATTATGTCATAAATAGGAATAGTTAATGGGTCCCAATTCGATTATTCAATTCTAAGCACAAAAGAATTAGCGTCCAAATTTTATGTACGGAATCTAATTCCATCACTTCCCGATGTCATAGAAACATGAAATTTGACACGAGCATTGATTATGTCATGAATAGGAAAAGTTAATGGGTCCCAACTCAATTATTCAATTCTAAGCGCCAAAGAATTAGCGTCCAAATTTTACGTACGGAATCTAATTTTCTCAGTTCCCGATGTCATAGAAACTTGAAATTTGGCACGAGCATTGATTATGTCATAAACAGGAAAAGTTAATGGGTCCCAACTTGATTATTCAATTCTAAGCGCCAAAGAATTAGCGTTCAAATTTTACGTACGGAATCTAATTCTCTCACTTCCCAATGTAATTCGGCACGAGCATTGATTATGTCATAAATAGGAAAAGTTAATGGGTCCCAACTAGGGATGAGCGAACGTGTCCGTTACGGACACATCCGCACCCGGACACCGGCTTTGCCGAACACTGCAGTGTTCGCGCGTAAGTGTCCGGGTGCCGCCGGGGGGCGGGGAGATGCGCGGCGGCGCGGGCGGCAGTAGCGGGGAACAGGGGGGAGCCCTCTCTCTCTCCCTCTCCCCCCCACTCCCCGCCGCACCCCCCCGCGCTGCCACGGCGGCCCCCGAACTTTTTCGCCCGAACACTGAAGTGTTCGCAAAGTTCGGTGTTCGGGCGAAAAAGGGGCGGAGCCGAACGTGTTCGCTCATCTCTAGTCCCAACTCAATTTTTCAATTCTAAGTGCCAAAGAATTAGCGTCCAAATTTTATGTACCGAATAGAGATGAGCGAGCACCAAAATGCTCGGGTGCTCGTTACTCGAGACGAACTTTTCGCGATGCTCGAGGGTTCGTTTCGAGTAACGAACCCCATTGAAGTCAATGGGCGACCCGAGCATTTTTGTATATCGCCGATGCTCGCTGAGGTTTTCATTTGTGAAAATTGGGGCAATTCAAGAAAGTGATGGGAACGACACAGCAACGGATAGGGCAGGCGAGGGGCTACATGTTGGGCTGCATCTCAAGTTCACAGGTCCCACTATTAAGCCACAATAGCGGCAAGAGTGGGCCCCCCCCCAACAACTTTTACTTCTGAAAAGCCCTCATTAGCAATGCATACCTTAGCTAAGCACCACACTACCTCCAACAAAGCACAATCACTGCCTGCATGACACTCCGCTGCCACTTCTCCTGGGTTACATGCTGGCCAACCCCCCCCTGCGCGACCCTGTGTCCACAGCGCACACCAAATTGTCCCTGCACAGCCTTCAGCTGCCCTCATGCCACTCCACACTCATGTCTATTTATAAGTGCGTCTGCCAGAGGAACCGCAGGCACACACTGCAGAGGGTTGGCACAGCTAAGCAGCGACCCTCTTTAAAAGGGGCGGGGCGATAGCCCACAATGCTGTACAGAAGCAATGAGAAATCCAATCCTGTGCCACCTCCATCTGTAGCTGCACACATGGGCATAGCAATGGGGAACCTATGTGCCACACACTATTCATTCTGTCAAGGTGTCTGCATGCCCCAGTCAGACCGCAGTTTTTTATAAATAGTCACAGGCAGGTACAACTGGGAATCCCCAACTCCGCAATGGGAATTCCGTGTGCACCCACAGCATGGGTGGGTCCCTGGAACCCACCCGCTGTACATAAATGTATCCCATTGCAGTGCCCTGGACAGCAGAGCTAACGTCAGATGAAATGCAGGTGGGCTTCGGCCCACACTGCATGCCCCAGTCAGACTGGGGTTCTTTAGAAGTGGACACAGATGCATTTACAACTCCGTGTGGACCCACAGCATGGGTGGCTCCCTGGAACCCACCGGCGGTACATAAAAATATCCCATTGCATTGCCCATCACAGCTGAGGTAATAATGTCATGTTTAATGCTGGTGGGCTTCGGCCCACACTGCATGCCCTAGTCAGACTGGGGTTCTTTAGAAGTGGGCACATGTAGTTACAACTCCCTGTGGACCCACAGCATGGGTGGGTGCCAGGAAGCCACCGGCGGTACATAAATATATCCCATTGCATTGCCCATCACAGCTGAGGTAATGTCATGTTTAATGCAGGTGGGCTTCGGCCCACACTGCATGCCCCAGTCACACTGGGGTTCTTTAGAAGTGGACACAGATGCATTTACAACTCCCTGTGGACCCACAGCATGGGTGGCTCCCTGGAACCCACCGGCGGTACATAAAAATATCCCATTGCATTGCCCATCACAGCTGAGGTAGTAATGTCATGTTTAATGCAGGTGGGCTTCGGCCCACACTGCATGCCCCAGTCAGACTGGGGTTCTTTAGAAGTGGACACAGATGCATTTACAACTCCCTGTGGACCCACAGCATGGGTGGGTGCCAGGAAGCCACCGGCGGTACATAAAAATATCCCATTGCAGTGCCCAACACAGCGGATGTAACGTCAGCTGTAATGCAGGTGGGCTAAAAATTCATTTGATTACACTGTAGGCGAGGGCCCACAAAAATTGCTGTATCAACAGTACTAATGTACATCAGAAAAATTGCCCATGCCCAACCAAGAGGGCAGGTGAAACCCATTAATCGCTTTGGTTAATGTGGCTTAATTGGTAACTAGGCCAGGAGGCAGCCCAGTTAAAATAAAAATTGGTTGAGGTGAAAGTTTCAACGCTTTAATGAGCATTGAAACGTATAAAAATTGTTTAGAAAAATTATATGACTGAGCCTTGTGGGCCTAAGAAAAATTGCCCGTTCGGCGTGATTATGTGAGGTTTCAGGAGGAGGAGCAGGAGGAGGAGGAGGAATATTAGACACAGATTGATGAAGCGAAAAGGTCCCCGTTTTTGATGGGGATACAGAACGATGCTTCCATCCGCGGGTGTAGCCTACGTATTGCTTAGGTATCGCTGCTGTCCGCTGGTGGAGAAGAGAAGTCTGGGGAAATCCAGGCTTTGTTCATCTTGATGAGTGTTAGCCTGTCGGCACTGTCGGTTGACAGGCGGGTACGCTTATCTGTGATGATTCCCCCAGCCGCACTAAACACCCTCTCTGACAAGACGCTAGCCGCAGGACAAGCAAGCACCTCCAGGGCATAGAGCTCGAGTTCAGGCCACATGTCCAGCTTCGACACCCAGTAGTTGTAGGGGGAAGAGGCGTCACGGAGGACGGTCGTGCGATCGGCTACGTACTCCCTCACCATCCTTTTACAGTGCTCCCGCCGACTCAGCCGTGACTGGGGAGCGGTGACACAGTCTTGCTGGGGAGCCATAAAGCAGTCAAGGGCCTTAAAGAGTGTTGCCCTGCCTGTGCTGTACATGCTGCCTGATCTCCGCGCCTCCCCTGCTACCTGGCCCTCGGAACTGCGCCTTCGGCCACTAGCGCTGTCGTATGGGAATTTTACCATCAGTTTGTCCGCCAGGGTCCTGTGGTATAGCAACACTCTCGAACCCCTTTCCTCTTCGGGTATGAGAGTGGAAAGGTTCTTCTTATACCGTGGGTCGAGCAGTGTGTACACCCAGTAATCCGTAGTGGCCAGAATGCGTGTAACGCGAGGGTCACGAGAAAGGCATCCTAACATGAAGTCAGCCATGTGTGCCAGGGTACCTGTACGCAACACATGACTGTCCTCACTAGGAAGATCACTTTTAGGATCCTTCTCCTCCTCCTCCTCCTCAGGCCATACACGCTGAAAGGATGACAGGCCAGCAGCATGTGTACCCTCACCAGTGGGCCAAGCTGTCTCTTCCCCCTCCTCCTCATCTTCCTCCTCCTCCTCCTCACCGCGCTGAGATATAGACAGGAGGGTGCTCTGACTATCCAGCGACATACTGTCTTCCCCCGGCTCTGTTTCCGAGCGCAAAGCGTCTGCCTTTATGCTTTGCAGGGAACTTCTCAAGAGGCATAGCAGAGGAATGGTGACGCTAATGATTGCAGCATCGCCGCTCACCACCTGGGTAGACTCCTCAAACTTTCCAAGGACCTGGCAGATGTCTGCCAACCAGGCCCACTCTTCTGAAAATAATTGAGGAGGCTGACTCCCACTGCGCCGCCCATGTTGGAGTTGGTATTCCACTATAGCTCTACGCTGCTCATAGAGCCTGGCCAACATGTGGAGCGTAGAGTTCCACCGTGTGGGCACGTCGCACAGCAGTCGGTGCACTGGCAGATTAAACCGATGTTGCAGGGTGCGCAGGGTGGCAGCGTCCGTGTGGGACTTGCGGAAATGTGCGCAGAGCCGGCGCACCTTTCCGAGCATGTCTGACAAGCGTGAGTAGCTTTTCAGAAAGCGCTGAACCACCAAATTAAAGACGTGGGCCAGGCATGGCACGTGCGTGAGGCTGCCGAGCTGCAGAGCCGCCACCAGGTTACGGCCGTTGTCACACACGACCATGCCCGGTTGGAGGCTCAGCGGCGCAAGCCAGCGGTCGGTCTGCTCTGTCAGACCCTGCAGCAGTTCGTGGGCCGTGTGCCTCTTATCTCCTAAGCTGAGTAGTTTCAGCACGGCCTGCTGACGCTTGCCCACCGCTGTGCTGCCACGACATGCGACACCGACTGCTGGCGTCGTGCTGCTGCTGCTGACACATCTTGATTGCGAGACAGAGGTTGCGTTGGAGGAGGAGGAGGAGGGTGCTTTAGTGGAGGAAGCATACACCGCCGCAGATACCACCACCGAGCTGCGGCCCGCAATTCTGGGGGTGGGAAGGACGTGAGCGGTCCCAGGCTCTGACTCTGTCCCAGCCTCCACTAAATTCACCCAATGTGCCGTCAGGGAGATATAGTGGCCCTGCCCGCCTGTGCTTGTCCACGTGTCCGTTGTTAAGTGGACCTTGCCAGTAACCGCGTTGGTGAGGGCACGTACAATGTTGCGGGAGACGTGGTCGTGCAGGGCTGGGACGGCACATCGGGAAAAATAGTGGCGACTGGGAACTGAGTATCGCGGGGCCGCCGCCGCCATCATACTTTTGAAGGACTCCGTTTCCACAACCCTATACGGCAGCATCTGCAGGCTGATAAATTTGGCTACGTGCACGTTTAACGCTTGAGCGTGCGGGTGCGTAGCGGCGTACTTGCGCTTGCGCTCAAACACTTGCGCTAGTGACGGCTGGACGTTGCGCTGAGAGACATTGGTGGATGGGGCCAAGGACAGCGGAGGTGAGGGTGTGGGTGCAGGCCAGGAGACGGTAGTGCCTGTGTCCTCAGAGCGGGGTTGGATCTCAGTGGCAGGTTGGGGCACAGGGGGAGAGGCAGCGGTGCAAACCGGAGGCGGTGAACGGCCTTCGTCCCACCTTGTGGGGTGCTTGGCCATCATATACCTGCGCATGCTGGTGGTGGTGAGGCTGGTGGTGGTGGCTCCCCAGCTGATCTTGGCGCAACAAAGGTTGCACAACACTGTTCGTCGGTCGTCTGCACTCTCAGTGAAAAACTGCCAGACCTTAGAGCACCTCGGCCTCTGCAGGGTGGCATGGCGCGAGGGGGCGCTTTGGGAAACAGTTGGTGGATTATTCGGTCTGGCCCTGCCTCTACCCCTGGCCACCGCACTGCCTCTTGCAACCTGCCCTGCTGCTGCCCTTGCCTCCCCCTCTGAAGACCTGTCCTCAGTAGGCGTAGCAAACCAGGTGGGGTCAGTCACCTCATTGTCCTGCTGCTCTTCCTCAGAATCCTCGGTGCGCTCCTCCCTCGGACTTAATGCCCTTACTACTACCTCACTGATAGACAACTGTGTCTCATCGTCATCGGCCTCCTCACCCACTGAAAGGTCTTGAGACAGTTGCCGGAAGTCCCCAGCCTCATCCCCCGGACCCCGGGAACTTTCCAATGGTTGGGCATCAGTCACGATAAACTCCTCTGGTGGTAGAGGAACCACTGCTGCCCAATCTGAGCAGGGGCCCGAGAACAGTTCCTGGGAGTCTGCCCGCTCCTCAGAATGTCTCATTTTCATGGAGTGAGGAGGCTGGGAGGAAGGAGGAGCAGCAGCCAGAGGATTCTGAGTTGCAGCAGTGGACAGCGCAGAACTCTGGGTGGACGATAGGTTGCTGGAAGCACTTTCTGCCATCCACGACAGGACTTGCTCACACTGCTCATTTTCTAATAAAGGTCTACCGCGTGGACCCATTAAATGTGCTATGAATGTGGGGACGCCAGAAATGTGCCTCTCTCCTAATCCCGCAGCAGTTGGCTGCGATACACCTGGATCAGGAGCTCGGCCTGTGCCCACACCCGGACTAGGGCCTCCGCGTCCTCGGCCGCGCCCACGTCCTCTAGGCCTACCCCTACCCCTCAGCATGCTGTATTACCAGGAATGCAGAAACACAACGCTGTAATTAAATGTGCCGCTTATTGGCCTGTGGTTGGAGGCTGAGTTTGCTTACGGAACGCCAGGAAATAATTTGGCGCAAGCCTGCTGTAACACTTAGCTGGCTGCGTATGATTTTGGAGAACTACTACCCCCAGCAGACACGGATCCAGAACACTGAGCACAGTGACAGGCAGGCCAAATAGATTTTTTGCCAATATTTTTTTTGAAAAGGACCACTGCGTATATTCAATCAATAATATATGTCTTCTGGCCCTGCCTACACACTTCTGTCCCTGGAGTATTACTGCAGGGCGCAATGCTCTGCACGGCCGATATACCAAAAAAAAAAAAATGTGCAAAACTGCTAAAAGCAGCCTCCACACTACTGCACACGGTTAGATGTGGCCCTAAGAAGGACCGTTGGGGTTCTTGAAGCCTACAATAAATCCTAGCACTCTCCCTGCCTCCACACTTCTGTCCCTGGACTATTACTGCAGGGCGCAATGCTCTGCACGGCCGATATACCAAAAAAAAAAAAGTGCAACACTGCTAAAAGCAGCCTCCACACTACTGCACACGGTTAGATGTGGCCCTAAGAAGGACCGTTGGGGTTCTTGCAGCCTACACTAACTCCTAACACTCTCCCTACAGCAGCTCCAACACGATACCACTGTCCCTCAGCTATGTCACAACGCATCTGAGGCGAGCCGCGGGAGGGGCCGATTTTTATACTCGTGTGACACCTGATCTCCCCAGCCACTCACTGCAGGGGGGTGGTATAGGGCTTGAACGTCGCAGGGGGAAGTTGTAATGCCTTCCCTGTCTTTCCATTGGCCAGAAAAGCGCGCTAACGTCTCAGACATGAAAGTGAAAGCAACCCGAACATCGCGTGGTACTCGTTACGAGTAACGAGCATCCCGAACACACTAATACTCGAACGACTATCAAGCTCGGATGAGTACGTTCGCTCATCTCTAGTACCAACTCGATTATTTAATTCTAAGCGCAAAAAAATTAGCATCCAAATTTTACGTACAGAATCTAATTCTCTCACTTCCCAATGTAATGGAAACTTGAAATTTGGCACGAGCATTGATTATGTTGTGGGAGATATCCTATATGTATTTTCTGTTGTCAACTGTGAATATACTGTATTTTGTCTATAATGGTCTGAAACTCTGGGGGAAGTGAAGATCACCCCCCCCCCCCCCCCCGGCTCCACAAGAATTTAAGAAGTAGTGCCTATTGTTCCAATACTGGTTAAACCGGTTCTAACTGGCAGACACCTATCTAGGAATGTTTGTCTTGGACAGCAGAGAGGAGAAACAGGATGTTCTCCTCATGAAACCAAATTCAAGAATGAACTGAGCGTGCTCACTGAAGTCCCTCCCAGATGGATGACATCACAAGCTACCTCACAAATACCTCCCTCTGAGGACAACCAATCAGCACACTAAATAATGTAACTGTACACTTCCTGTGTTGAAACTTATTTAAGTTTTACCCGCGCTTAATAAAGCTAGAGATTCTTTTGGGGCACATGATGTAGACGTGTGGTCTTTGAAAGGCTCTCCAGGCCTGCACATATTATCTTAATTTGGAAACGCACAGTATATCGAAAATAGCGAATTTTGCGCTAACAATGTCATAAATCGGAAAAGTTAATGAGTCCCAATTCGATTATTCAATTCTAAGCGCCAAATAATTAGCGTCCAAATTTTACGTTCGGAATCTAACTTTCTCACTTCCTGATGTCACAGAAACATGAAATTTGACACGAACATTGATTATGTCATAAATAGGAAAAGTTAATGAGTCCCAATTCGATTATTCAATTCTAAGCGCCAAAGAATTAGCGTCCAAATTTTACGTACAGAATCTAATTCTCTCACTTCCCGATGTAATTTGGCACGAGCATTGATTATGTCATAAATAGGAAAAGTTAATGGGTCCCAACTCGATTATTCAATTCTGTGCACCAAAGAGTTAGCGTCCAAATTTTACGTACGGAATGTAATTTTCTCACTTTCTGGTGTCATAGAAACTCTAAATTTGGCACGAGCATTGATTATGTCATAAATAGAAAAAGATAATGTGTCCCAACTCGATTATTCAATTCTAAGCGCCAAAGAATTAGCGTCCTAATTTTACGTACGGAATCTAATTCTCTCACTTTCCAATATCATAGAAACATGAAATTTGACACGAGCATTGATTATGTCATAAATAGGAAAAGTTAATGGGTCCCAACTCGATTGTTCAATTCTAAGCGCCAAAGAATTAGCATCCAAATTTTGCGTACGGAATCTAATTCTCTCACTTCCGGATGTAATTTGGCACGAGCATTGATTATGTCATAAATAGGGAAAGTTAATAGGTGCCAACTCGATTATTCAATTCTAAGCACAAAAGAATTAGCGTCCAAATTTTATGTACGGAATCTAATTCCATCACTTTCCAATGTTATAGAAACTCTAAATTTGGCACGAGCATTGATTATGTCATAAATAGAAAAAGATAATGTGTCCCAATTCGATTATTCAACTCTAAGTGCCAAGGAATTAGCGTCCAATTTTTTTTACGGAATCTAATCCCTCTCTCTTCACGATGTCATAGAAACTTGAAATTTGGCACGAGCATTGATTATGTCATATATAGGAAACGTTCATGGGTCCTAGCTAGAGATGAGCGAACACCAAAATGTTCGGGTGTTCGTTATTCGGAACGAACTTCCCGCGATGCTCGAGGGTTCGTTTCGAACAACGAACCCCATTGAAGTCAATGGGCGACCAGAGCATTTTTGTATTTCGCCGATGCTCGCTAAGGTTTTCATGTGTGAAAATCTGGGCAATTCAAGAAAGTGATGGGAATGACACAGTGACGGATAGGGCAGGCGAGGGGCTACATGGTGGGCTGCATCTCAAGTTCACTGGTCCCACTATTAAGCCACAATAGCGGCAAGAGTGCCCCCCCCCCCCCCCCCACTGTCAGCATAAAGATCGTCCTCCTCTGGCACAGCTGTAGCAGAGAAGAACGATGTTTGCCCATTGAATTCAATGGAGCGGCAATACAGCATGTTCCACTGAATGCAATGGGCTGCCCGCGATCGCAGGATGAATGGTCGGAAAGGGGTTAAATATATAACCCCTTTCCTGCAATTCATCCAGAAATGTGTTACACTAAAAATATATACCGGCGTATAAGGCGACCGGGCGTATAAGGCGACCGGGCGTATAAGACGACCCCCCAACTGTCACCTTATACGCCGGCAATACAGTGGAGCAAAGAATAAAAAGCATTACTTACGTTTTTAGATGATCTGCGGCGCTCCTGCAGGCTGTCACTCCCTCCTAATCCACGGCAGACAAGCTTTCTCTATGAAAGGCTTTAAATCCCTGCCTCCAGAAAGACACGTGCCTTCAGCCAATCACTGCCAATGACAATGATGTCATTGAATGGCTGTGATTGGCTGTGTTTCTGGAGGTGGGGATTTCAAGCCTTGAAATCCCCGCCTCCAGAAACACAGCCAATCACAGCCATTCAATGACATCATTGTCATTGGCTGTGATTGGCTGAAGGCACGTGTGCTTCTGGAGGCAGGGATTTAAAGTCTTTCGTGGAGAAAGCAATACTCTGCCGTGGACCAGGAGGGAGTGACAGCCTGCAGGAGCGCTGCAGATCATCTAAAAACGTAAGTAATGCATTTTATTCTTTGCTCCACTGTTTTACCGGCGTATAAGGTGACAGTTGGGGGGTCGTCTTATACGCCCCGTCGCCTTATACGCCGGTATATATTTTTAGTGTAACACATTTCTGGATGAATTGCAGGAAAGGGCTTATATATTTAACCCCTTTCCGACCATTCATCCTGCGATCGCCGGCAGCCCATTGCATTCAGTGGAATATGCAGTATTGCCGTTCCATTGAATTCAATGGGCAAACATCGTTCTTCTCTGCTACAGCTGTTACAGCTGTGCCAGAGAAGAAGGATTTGTCTTCTATATGTTCTCAATGGGGTCAGCGCTGCTGCCGCTGGCCCCATTGAGCGCATATAGAATGCATCCATAGCGAACCGCGGGAGGGGCAGACTTTTATATCAGGCGGACACCTTATCTCCCCAGCCACTCACAGCAGGGGGGTGGTATAGGGCTTAAACGTTGCAGGGGGAAGTTGTAATGCCTTCCCTGTCTTTATATTGGCCAAAAAAAAGCGCTAACGTCTCAGGGAAGAAAGTTTAAGTAACCCGGACACCGCATGGTGTTCGTTACGGATAACGAACATACCGAACACCCTAATATTCGCACGAATATCAAGCTCGGAAGAACACGTTCGCTCATCTCTAGTCCTAGCTCAATTATTCTATTCTAAGCGCAAAAAAATTAGCGTCCAAAGTTTACGTAAGGAATCTAATTCTCTCACTTCTCGATGTCATAGAAACATGAAATTTGACACGAGCATTGATTATGTCATAAATAGGAAAAGTTAATGGGTCCCAACTCGATTATTTAATTCTAAGCGCAAAAATATTAGCATCCAAATTTTACGTACGGAATCTAGTTCTCTCGCTTCCCAATGTCATAGAAACATGAAAATTGACACGCGCAATGATTATGTCATAAATAGGAAAAGTTAATGAGTCCCAATACGATTATTCAATTCTAAGCGCCAAAGAATTAACGTCCACATTTTACGTTTGGAATCTAATTTTCTCACTTCCCGATGTCATAGAAACATGAAATTTGACACGAGCATTATGTCATAAATAGGAAAAGTTAATGAGTCCCAATTCGATTATTCAATTCTAAGCGCCAAAGAATTAGCGTCCAAATTTTAGGTACGGAATCTAATTTTCTCACTTCCCAATGTAATAGAATATTGAAATTTCGCACGAGCATTGATTATGTCATAAATAGGAAAGGTTAATGGGTCCCAACTCGATTAGTTAATTCTAAGTGCAAAAAAATTAGCGTCCAAATTTTATTTTCGGAATCTAATTTTCTCACTTCCCGATGTCATAGAAACATGAAATTTGACACGAGCATTGATTATGTCATAAATAGGAAAAGTTAATGAGTCCCAATTCGATTATTCAATTCTAAGCACCAAAGAATTACCGTCCAAATTTTACGTGCGGAATCTAATTCTCTCACTTCCCAATGTAATAGAAACTTGAAATTTGGCACGAGCATTGATTATGTCATAAATAGGAAACGTTAATGAGTCCCAATTCGATTATTCAATTCTAAGCACCAAAGAATTTGCGTCCAAATTTTACGTACGGAATCTAATTTTCTCACTTCGCGATGTCATAGAAACTTGAACTTTAGCACGAGCATTGATTATGTCATAAATAGAAAAAGATAATGGGTCCCAACTCAATTATTCAATTCGAAGTGCCAAAGAATTAGCGTCCAAATTTTATGTACCGTATCTATTCTCTCACTTCGCGATGTCATAGAAACATGAAATTTGGCACGAGCATTGATTATGTCATAAATAGGGAAAGTTAATAGGTGCCAATTCGATTATACAATTCTAAGCACAAAAGAATTAGCGTCCAAATTTTATGTACGTTATCTAATTCCATCACTTTCCAATGTTATAGAAACTCTAAATTTGGCACGAGCATTGATTATGTCATAAATAGAAAAAGATAATGTGTCCCAACTCGATTATTCAATTCTAAGTGCCAAAGAATTAGCGTCCAAATTTTTCGTACGGAATCTAATCCCTCTCTCTTCACGATATCATAGAAACTTGAAATTTGGCACGAGCATTGATTATGTCATAAATAGGAAAGTTAATGGGTCCTAGCTCAATTATTCTATTCTAAGCGCAAAAAAATTAGCATCCAAATTTTAAGTACGGAATCTAGTTCTCTCGCTTCCCAATGTCATAGAAACATGAAAATTGACACGAGCATTGATTATGTCATAAATAGGAAAAGTTAATGAGTCCCAATACGATTATTCAATTCTAAGCGCCAAAGAATTAACGTCCAAATTTTACGTTTGGAATCTAATTTTCTCACTTCCCGATGTCATAGAAACATGAAATTTGACACGAGCATTGACTATGTCATAAATAGGAGAAGTTAATGAGTCCCAATTCGAATATTCAATTCTAAGCGCCAAAGAATTAGCGTCCAAATTTTACGTACGGAATCTAATTTTCTCATTTTCCAATATCATAGAAACATGAAATTTGACACGAGCATTGATTATGTCAGAAATAGGAAAAGTTAATGGGTCGCAACTCGATTATTCAATTCTAAGCGCCAAAGAATTAGTGTCCAAATTTTACGTACGGAATCTAATTTTCTCACTTTCCAATATCATAGAAACATGAAATTTGACACGAGCATAGATTATGTCATAATTAGGAAAAGCTAATCGGTCCCAATTCGATTATTCAATTCTAAGCACCAAAGAATTAGCGTCCAAATTTTACGTTCGGAATCTAACTTTCTCACTTCCCGATGTCACAGAAACATGAAATTTGACACGAGCATTGATTATGTCATAAATAGGAAAAGTTAATGGGTCCCAACTCGATTATTTAATTCTAAGCGCAAAAAAATTAGGATCCAAATTTTACGTACGGAATCTAGTTCTCTCGCTTCCCAATGTCACAGAAACATGAAATTTGACACGAACATTGATTATGTCATAAATAGGAAAAGTTAATGGGTCCCAACTCGATTATTTAATTCTAAGCGTCAAAAAATTAGCGGCCAAATTTTACGTACGGAATCTAATTCTCTCACTTCCCAATTTAATAGAAACTTGAAATTTGGCACAAGCATTGATTATGTCATAAATAGGAAAAGCTAATGAGTCCCAACTCGATTATTCAATTCTAAGCACCAAAGAATTTGCGTCCAAATTTTACGTTCGGAATCTAATTTTCTCACTTCCCGATGTCATAGAAACATGAAATTTGGCACAAGCATAGATTATCACCAAAACAGGAAAAGTAATTGGGTCCCAACTCGATTATTCAATTCTAAGCGCAAAAAAATTAGCATCCAAATTTTACGTACGGAATCTAATTCTCTCACTTCCCAATGTAATAGAAACTTGAAATTTGGCACAAGCATTGATTATGTCATAAATAGGAAAAGTTAATGAGTCCCAATTCGATTATTCAATTCTAAGCACCAAAGAATTTGCTTCCAAATTTTACGTACGGAATCTATTTTTCTCACTTCGCGATGTCATAGAAACTTGAACTTTGGCACGAGCATTGATTATGTCATAAATAGGAAAAGTTAATGAGTCCCAATTCGATTTATCAATTCTAAGCGCCAAAGAATTAGCGTCCAAATTTTACGTTCGGAATCTAACTTTCTCACTTCCCGATGTCACAGAAACATGAAATTTGACACGAACATTGATTATGTCATAAATAGGAAAAGTTAATGAGTCCCAATTCGATGATTCAATTCTAAGCGCCAAAGAATTAGCGTCCACATTTTACGTACAGAATCTAATTCTTTCACTTCCCGATGTAATTTGGCACGAGCATTGATTATGTCATAAATAGAAAAAGTTAATGGGTCCCAACTCGAATATTCAATTCTGTGCACCAAAAAGTTAGCGTCCAAATTTTACGTACGGAATGTAATTTTCTCACTTTCCGGTGTCATAGAAACGTGAAATTTGGCACGAGCATAGATTATGTCATAAATAGGAAAAGCTAATGGGTCCCAACTCGATTGTTCAATTCTGTGCACCAAAGAATTAGCGTCCAAATTTTACGTACGGAATGTAATTTTCTCACTTTCAGGTGTCATAGAAACGTGAAATTTGGCACGAGCATTGATTATGCCATAAATAGGAAAAGCTAATGGGTCCCAACTCGATCACTCAACTCTATGCGCAAAAGAATTAGCGTCCAAATTTTACGTACGGAATGTAATTTTCTCACTTTCCGGTGTCATAGAAATGTGAAATTTGGCACGGGCATTGATCTATATATATAAAGACGAAAGCCCTCACTGACTAACTTACTCACTGACTCACTGACTGACTCGCCAAAAGTTCTCCAACTTCCCGATGTCATAAAAACATGAAATTTGGCACAAGCATAGATCATCTCCAAAACAGGAAAAGTAATTGGGTCCCAAGCCGATTATTCTATTCTAAGCGCAAAAAAATTAGCGTCCAAATTTTACGTATGGAATCTAATTTTCTCACTTCCCGATGTCATCAAAACATGAAATTTGACATGAGCATTGGTTATGTCATAAATAGGAAAAGTTTATGGGTCCCAACTCGATTATTCAATTCTAACCGCCAAAGAATTAGCGTTCAAATTTTACGTACATAATCTACTTCTCTCACTTCCCGATGTAATTTGGCACGAGCATTGATTATGTCATAAATAGGAAAAGTTAATAGGTCCCAACTAGAGATGAGCGAGCACCAAAATGCTCGGGTGCTCGTTACTCGGGACGAAATTTTCGCAATGCTCGAGGGTTCGTTTCGAGTAACGAACCCCATTGAAGTCAATGGGCGACCCGAGCATTTTTGTATATCGCCGATGCTCGCTAAGGTTTTCGTTTGTGAAAATCTGGGCAATTCTACAAAGTGATGGGAACGACACAGCAACGGATAGGGCAGGCGAGGGGCTACATGGTGGGCTGCATCTCAAGTTCCCAGGTCCCAATATTAAGCCACAATAGCGGCAAGAGTGCCCCCCCCCCCCGCACAGTCAGCGTAAAGATCGTTCTCCTCTGCCATAGCTGTAACAGCTGTGGCAGAGAAGAACGATGTTTGTCCATTGAATTCAATGGAGCCAGCAATACAGCAGGTTCCACTGAAAGCAATGGGCTGCTGGCGATGGCAGGATGAATTGTCGGGAAGGGGTTAAATATATAACCCCTTCCCTGCAATTCATCCAGAAATGTGTTACAATAAAAATATATACCGGCGTATAAGGCGACGGGGCGTATAAGACGACCCCCCAACTGTCACCTTATACGCCGGCAATACAGTGGAGCAAAGAATAAAAATCATTACTTACTTCTTCTGACGTTCTGCGGCGCTCCAGCAGGCTGTTGCTCCCTCCTGGTCCACGGCAGAGTATTGCTTTCTGGACGCAGGGCTTGAAATCCCCGCCTCCAGAAACACAGCCAATCACAGCCATTCAATGACATCATTGTCATTGGCTGTGATTGGCTGAAGGCACGTGTGTTTCTGGAGGCGGGGATTTAAAGCCCTCCGTAGAGAAATCAATGCTCTGCCGGGAACCAGGAGGGAGCAACAGCCTGCAGGAGCACCGCAGAACACCAGGAGGGAGTGACAGCCTGCAGGAGCGCCGCAGAACGACAGAAGAAGTAAGTAATGATTTTTATTCTTTGCTCCACTGTATTGCCGGCGTATAAGGTGACAGTTGGGGGGTCGTCTTATACGCCCCGTCGCCTTATACGCCGGTATATATTTTTATTGTAACACATTTCTGGATGAATTGCAGGGAAGGGGTTATATATTTAACCCCTTCCCGACAATTCATCCTACAATCGCCGGCAGCCCATTGCTTTCAGTGGAACCTGCTGTATTGCTGGTTCCATTGAATTCAATGGGCAAACATCGTTCTTCTCTGCCACAGCTGTAACAGCTGTGGCAGAGAAGAAGGATTTGTCTTCTATATGTTCTCAATGGGGTCGGCGCTGCTGCCGCCGGCCCCATTGAGCGCATATAGAGAAGATTTATGGCCTTAAGAAGGACCGCTGGGGTTCTTGAAACCTAAAATACTCCTAACACTCTCCCTATAGCAGCTCCAACACGATAGCACTTTCCCTGAACTAATGTCAGAATGCATCTGAGGCGAGCCACGGGAGGGGCAGATTTCAATACTCGGGTGACACCTAATCTCGCCAGCCACTCACTGCAGGGGGGTGGTATAGGGCTTGAACGTTGCAGGGGGAAGTTGTAATGCCTTCCCTGTCTTTCTATTGGCCAGAAAAGCGCGCAAATTTCTCAGGGAAGAAAGTGAAAGTAACTCGAACATCACGTGGTACTCGTTACGAGTAACGAGCATCTCGAACACCCTAATACTCGAACGAGTATCAAGCTCGGACGAGTATGCTCGCTCATCTCTAGTCCCAACTCAATTATTCAATTCTAAGTGCCAAAGAATAAGCGTCCAAATTTTATGTATGGAATCTAATTCTTTCTCTTCGCGATGTCATAGAAACTTGAAAAATGGCCCGAGCATTGATTATATCATAAATAGGAAAAGTTAATGGGTCCCAACTCGATTATTTAATTCTAAGTGCAAAAAAATTAGCGTCCAAATTTTATTTTCGGAATCTAATTTTCTCACTTCCCGATGTCATAGAAACATGAAATTTGACACGAGCATTGATTACGTTATAAATAGAAAAAAGTTAATGAGTCCCAATTCGATTATTCAATTCTAAGCGCCAAAGAATTAGAGTCCAAATTTTACATTCGGAATCTAACTTTCTCACTTCCCGATGTCACAGAAACATGAAATTTGACACGAACATTGATTATGTCATAAATAGGAAAAGTTAATGGGTCCTAGCTCAATTATTCTATTCTAAGCGCCAAAAAATTAGTGTCTAAATTTTACGTACGTAATCTAATTCTCTCACTTCCCAATGTAATAGAAACTTGAAATTTGGCACGAGCATTGATTATGTCATAAATAGGGAAAGTTAATAGGTGCCAACTCGATTATTCAATTCTAAGCACAAAAGAATTAGCGTCCAAATTTTATGTACGGAATCTAATTCCATCACTTTCCAATGTTATAGAAACTCTAAATTTGGCACGAGCATTGATTATGTCATAAATAGAAAAAGATAATGTGTCCCAACTCGATTATTCAATTCTAAGTGCCAAAGAATTAGCGTCCAAATTTTTCGTACGGAATCTAATCCCTCTCTCTTCATGATGTTATAGAAACTTGAAATTTGGCACGAGCATTGATTATGTCATAAATAGGAAAAGTTAATGGGTCCTAGCTCAATTATTCTATTCTAAGCGCAAAAAAAATAGCTTCCAAATTTTACGTAAGGAATCTAATTCTCTCACTCTCGATGTCATAGAAACATGAAATTTGACACGAGCATTGATTATGTCATAAATAGGAAAAGTTAATGGGTCCCAACTCGATTATTTAATTCTAAGTGCAAAAAAATTAGCATCCAAATTTTACGTGCAAAATCTAGTTCTCTCGCTTCCCAATGTCATAGAAACATGAAAATTGACAAGAGCATTGATTATGTCATAAATAGGAAAAGTTAATGAGTCCCAATACTATTATTCAATTCTAAGCGCCAAAGAATTAACGTCCAAATTTTACGTTTGGAAACTAATTTTCTCACTTCCCGATGTCATAGAAACATGAAATTTGACACGAGCATTGACTATGTCATAAATAGGAGAAGTTAATGAGTCCCAATTCGAAAATTCAATTCTAAGCACCAAAGAATTAGCATCCAAATTTTACGTACGGAATCTAATTTTCTCATTTTCCAATATCATAGTAACATGAAATTTGACACGAGCATTGATTATGTCAGAAATAGGAAAAGTTAATGGGTCCCAACTCAATTATTCAATTCTAAGCGCCAAAGAATTAGCGTTCAAATTTTACGTACGGAATCTAATTCTCTCACTTCCCAATGTATTTTGGCACGAGCATTGATTATGCCATAAATAGGAAAAGCTAATGGGTCCCAACTCAATTACTCAACTCTATGCGTAAAAGAATTAGAGTCCAAATTTTACGTACGGAATGTAATTTTCTCACTTTCCGGTGTCATAGAAATGTGAAATTTGGCACGGGCATTGATCTATATATATAAAAAGATGAAAGCCCTCAATAACTCACTTACTCACTGACTCACTGACTGACTCGCCAAAAGTTCTCCAACTTCCCGATGTCATAAAAACATGAAATTTGGCACAAGCATAGATTATCTCCAAAACAGGAAAAGTAATTGGGTCCCAACTCGATTATTCAATTCTAAGCGCAAAAAAATTAGCGTCCAAATTTTACGTACGGAATCTAATTCTCTCACTTCCCAATGTAATAGAAACTTGAAATTTAGCACGAGCTTTGATTATGTCACGAATAGGAAAAGCTAATGGGTCCCAACTCGATTATTCTATTCTAAGCACTAAAGAATTAGTGTCCAAATTTTACGTGCGGAATCTAATTCTCTCACTTCCCAATGTAATAGAAACTTGATATTTGGCACGAGCATTAATTATGTCATAAATAGGAAAAGCTAATGGGTCCCAACTTGACTATTCAATTCTAAGCACCAAAGAATTTGCATCCAAATTTTACGTTCGGAATCTAATTCTCTCATTTCCCGATGTCATAGAAACTTGAAATTTGGCACGAGCATTGATTATGTCATAAATAGGAAAAGTTAATGGGTCCCAACTCAATTATTCAATTCTAAGCGCCAAAGAATTAGCGTTCAAATTTTACGTACAGAATCTAATTTTCCCACTTTCCAATATCATAGAATCATGAAATTTGACACGAGCATAGATTATGTCATAATTAGGAAAAGCTAATCGGTCCCAACTCAATTATTCAATTCTGTGCACCAAAGAATTAGCGTCCAAATTTTACGTATGGAATCTAATTTTCTCACTTCCCGATGTCATAGAAACATGAAATTTGACACGAGCATTGATTATGTCATAAATAGGAAAAGTTAATGGGTCCCAACTCGATTATTCAATTCTAAGCGCCAAAGAATTAGCGTTCAAATTTTACGTACGGAATGTAATTTTCTCACTTTCCGGTGTCATAGAAACTTGAAATTTGGCACGAGCATAGATTATGTCTTAAATAGGAAAAGCTAATGGGTCCCAACTCGATTATTCAATTCTGTGCGCCAAAGAATTAGCGTCCAAATTTTACGTACGGAATGTAATTTTCTCACTTTCAGGTGTCATAGAAACGTGAAATTTGGCACGAGCATAGATTATGTCTTAAATAGGAAAAGCTAATGGGTCCCAACTCGATTACTCAACTCTATGCGCAAAAGAATTAGCGTCCAAATTTTACGTACGGAATGTAATTTTCTCACTTTCCGGTGTCATATAAATGTGAAATTTGGCACGGGCATTGATCTATATATATAAATACGAAAGCCCTCACTGACTCACTTACTCACTGACTCACTGACTGACTCGCCAAAAGTTCTCCAACTTCCCGATGTCATAAAAACATGAAATTTGGCACAAGCATAGATTATCTCCAAAACAGGAGAAGTAATTGGGTCCCAATCCGATTATTCTATTCTAAGCGCAAAAAAATTAGCGCCCAAATTTTACGTACGGAATCTAATTCTCTCACATCCCAATGTAATAGAAACTTGAAATTTGGCACGAGCATTGATTATGTCATAAATAGGAAAAGTTAATGGGTCCCAACTGGATTATTCAATTCTTAGCGCCAAAGAATTAGCATCCAAATTTTGCGTACGGAATCTAATTCTCTCACTTCCCGATGTAATTTGGCACGAGCATTGATTATGTCATAACTAGGGAAAGTTAATAGGTACCAACTCGATTATTCAATTCTCAGCACAAAAGAATTAGCGTCCAAATTTTTCGTACGGATTCTAATCCCTCTCTCTTCACGATGTCATAGAAACTTGAAATTTGGCACGAGCATTGATTATATCATAAATAGGACAAGTTAATGGGTCCTAGCTCAATTATTCTATTCTAAGCGCAAAAAAATTTGCGTCCAAATTTTACGTAAGGAATCTAATTCTCTCACTTCTCGATGTCATAGAAACATGAAATTTGACACGAGCATTGATTATGTCATAAATAGGAAAAGTTAATGGGTCCCAACTCGATTATTTAATTCTAAGCGTAAAAAAATTAGCATCCAAATTTTACGTACGGTATCTAGTTCTCTCGCTTCCCAATGTCATAGAAACATGAAATTTGACACGAACATTGATTATGTCATAAATAGGAAAAGTTAATAGGTCCGAATTCGATTATTCAATTCTATGCCGCAAAGAATTAGCGTCCAAATTTTACGTTCGGAATCTAATTCTCTCACTTCTCGATGTCATAGAAACATGAAATTTGACACGAGCATTGATTATGTCATAAATAGGAAAAGCTAATGGATTCAACTCGATTATTCAATTCTAAGCGCAAAAAAAATTAGTGTCCAAATTTTACGTACGGAATCTAATTCTCTCACTTCCCAATGTAATAGAAACTTGAAATTTGGCACAAGCATTGATTATGTCATAAATAGGAAAAGTTAATGAGTCCCAATTCGATTATTCAATTCTAAGCACCAAAGAATTTGCGTCCAAATTTTACGTACGGAATCTAATTTTCTCACTTCGCGATATCATAGAAATTTGAACTTTGGCACGAGCATTGATTATGTCATAAATAGGAAAAGTTAATGAGTCCCAATTCGACTATTCAATTCTAAGCGCCAAAGAATTAGCGTCCAAATTTTACGTTCGGAATCTAACTTTCTCACTTACCGATGTCACAGAAACATGAAATTTGACACGAACATTGATTATGTCATAAATAGGAAAAGTTAATGAGTCCCAATTCGATTATTCAATTCTAAGCGCCAAAGAATTAGCGTCCAAATTTTACGTACAGAATCTAATTCTCTCACTTCCCGATGTAATTTGGCACGAGCATTGATTATGTCATAAATAGGAAAAGTTAATGGGTCCCAACTCGATTATTCAATTCTAAACGCCAAAGAATTCGCGTCCAAATTTTACGTACGGAATGTAATTTTCTCTCTTTCCGGTGTCATAGAAATGTGAAATTTGGCATGGGCATTGATCTATATTTATATAAAGATGAAAGCCCTCACTAACTCACTCACTGACTGACTCGCCAAAAGTTCTCCAACTTCCCGATGTTATAAAAACATGAAATTTGGTACAAGCATTGATTATGTCTAAAAACAGGTAAAGCTAATGGGTCCCAACTCGATTATTCAATTCTAAGCGCAAAAAAATTAGCGTCCAAATTTTACGTACGGAATCTAATTCTCTCACGTCCCAATGTAATAGAAACTTGAAATTTGGCAGGAGCATTGATTACATCATTAATAGGAAAAGTTAATGAGTCCCAATTCGATTATTCAGTTCTAAGCACCAAAGAATTTGCGTCCAAATTTTATGTACGAAATCTAAATTTCTCATTCGCGATGTCATAGAAACTTGAACTTTGGCACGAGCATTGATTATGTCATAAATAGGAAAGTTAAAGAGTCCCAATTCGATTATTCAATTCTAAGCGCCAAAGAATTAGCGTCCAAATTTTACGTTCAGAATCTAACTTTCTCACTTCCCGATGTCACAGAAACATGAAATTTGACACGAACATTGATTATGTCATAAATAGGAAAAGTTAATGGGTCGTAGCTAGAGATGAGCGAACACCAAAATGTTCGGGTGTTCGTTATTCGTAACGAACTTCCCGTGATGCTCGAGGGTTCGTTTCGAACAACGAACCCCATTGAAGTCAATGGGCGACCAGAACATTTTTGTATTTCGCCGATGCTCGCTAAGGTTTTCATGTGTGAAAATCTGGGCAATTCAGGAAAGTGATGGGAATGACACAGTGACGGATAGGGCAGGCGAGGGGCTACGTGTTGGGCTGCATCTCAAGTTCCCAGGTCCCACTATTAAGCCACAATACCGGCAAGAGTGGGCCCCCCCCCTCCCAACAACTTTTACTTCTGAAAAGCCCTCATTAGCATGGCATACCTTTGCTAAGCACCACACTACCTCCAACAAAGCACAATCACTGCCTGCATGACACTCCACTGACACTTCTCCTGGGTTACATGCTGCCCAACCGCCCCCCCTCCCCCCCACAGCGCACACCAAAGTGTCCCTGCGCAGCCTTCAGCTGCCCTCATGCCACACCACGCTCATGTCTATTTAGAATTGCGTCTGCCATGACGAGGGACCGCAGGCACACACTGCAGAGGTTGGCACGGCTAGGCAGCGACCCTCTTTAAAAGTGGCGGAGCGATAGCCCACAATGCTGTACAGAAGCAATGAGAAATAGAATCCTGTGCCACCGCCATCAGGAGCTGCACACGTGGGCATAGCAATGGGGAACCTATGTGCCACACACTATTCATTCTGTCAAGGTGTCTGCATGCCCCAGTCAGACCGGGGTTTTTAATTCATAGACACAGGCAGGTACAACTCCCTATTGTGAAGTCCCTGTCGACCCACAGCATGGGTGGCTCCCTGGAACCCACCGGCGGTACACAGAAATATCCCATTGCATTGCCCAACACAGCTGAGGTAGTAATGTCGTGCTTAATGCAGGTGGGCTTCGGCCCACACTGCATGCCCCAGTCTGACTGGGGTTCTTTATAAGTGTACAGATGTAGTAAAAACTCCGTGTGCACCTACAGCATGGGTGGGTGCCAGGAAGCCACCGGCGGTACATAGAAATATCCCATTGCATTGCCCAACACAGCTGAGGTAGTAATGTTGTGCTTAACCCTTTCCAATCCAATTTGTATATGGTTTTCCTAGGGGGCTTACTCTTTTTCTGCTGTTATACAACGGCGCTATATGCTGGCTAAAGCCAGTACTGCATGAGCTGACACGTAGGATAGGCTCCGACAGCAGAGAGGCTGGCAATATACAGTAAGAGAACCCCGACGGACGTCTACCAACAACGGAGCTGTACAGCCTTAAACCCTAATGTCTTCACAGGTCACACAGTGGACTGGAAAGGGTTAATGCAGGTGGGTTTCGGCCCACACTGCATGCCCCAGTCAGACTGGGGTTCTTTACAAGTGGACACATGTAGGTTTAACTCCCTGTGGACCCACTGCCTGGGTGGGTGCCAGGAAGCCACCGGCGGTACATAGAAATATCCCATTGCATTGCCCAACACAGCTGAGGTAGTAATGTCGTGCGTAATACAGGTGGGCTTCGGCCCACACTGCATGCCCCAGTCAGACGGGTTCTTTAGAAGTGTACAGATGTATTAAAAACTCAGTGTGCACCTACAGCATGGGTGGCTCCCTGGAACCCACCGGCGGTACACAAAAATATCCCATTGCATTGCCCAACACAGCTGAGGTAGTAATGTCGTGCGTAATACAGGTGGGCTTCGGCCCACACTGCATGCCCCAGTCAGACTGGGGTTCTTTACAAGTGGACACATGTAGGTTTAACTCCCTGTGGACCCACTGCCTGGGTGGGTGCCAGGAAGCCACCGGCGGTACATAGAAATATCCCATTGCATTGCCCAACACAGCTGAGGTAACGTCAGCTGTAATGCAGGTGGGCTAAAAATTAATTTGATTACACTGTAGGCGAGGGCCCACAAAAATTGCTGTATCAACAGTACTAATGTACATCCCAAAAATTGGCCATGGCCAGCCAAGAGGGCAGGTGAAACCCATTAATCGCTTTGGTTAATGTGGCTTAAGTGGTAACTAGGCCTGGAGGCAGCCCAGTGTAACGAAAAATTGGTTCAAGTTAAAGTTCCAATGCTTTTAAGCGCATTGAAACTTATAAAAATTGTTCTGAAAAATTATTTGAGTGAGCCTTGTGGCCCTAAGAAAAATTGCCCGTTCAGCGTGATTACGTGAGGTTTCAGGAGGAGGAGCAGGAGGAGGAGGAGGAGGAATATTAGACACAGATTGATGAAGCAGAAATGTCCCCGTTTTGGATGGTGAGAGAGAACGTAGCTTCCATCCGCGGGTGCAGCCTACGTATTGCTTACGTATCGCTGCTGTCCGCTGGTGGAGAACAGAAGTCTGGGGAAATCCAGCCTTTGTTCATCTTGATGAGTGTTAGCCTGTCGGCACTGTCGGTTGACAAGCGGCTACGCTTATCTGTGATGATTCCCCCAGCCGCACTAAACACCCTCTCCGACAACACGCTAGCCGCAGGACAAGCAAGCACCTCAAGGGCATACAGGGCTAGTTCAGGCCACGTGTCCAGCTTCGACACCCAGTAGTTGTAGGGGGCAGAGGCGTCACCAAGGATGGTCGTGCGATCCGCTACGTACTCCCTCACCATCCTTTTGCAGTGCTCCCGCCGACTCAGCCGTGACTGGGGAGCGGTGACACAGTCTTGGTGGGGAGCCATAAAGCTGGCCAGGCCCTTAAAGACTGTTGCACTGCCTGGGATGTACATGCTGCTCGATCTACGCACATCCCCTGCAACATGGCCCTCGGAACTGCGCCTTCTGCCACTAGCGCTGTCGGCTGGGAATTTTACCATCAGCTTGTCCGCAAGGGTCCTGTGGTATAGCAACACTCTCGAACCCCTTTCCTCTTCGGGAATCAGAGTGGGCAGGTTCTCCTTATACCGTGGATCGAGCAGTGTGTACACCCAGTAATCCGTAGTGGCCAGAATACGTGCAACGCGAGGGTCACGAGAAAGGCATCCTAACATGAAGTCAGCCATGTGTGCCAGGGTACCTGTACGCAACACATGGCTGTCTTTACTAGGAAGATCACTTTCAGGATCCTCCTCCTCCTCCTCCTCCTCCTCAGGCCATACACGCTGAAAGGATGACAGGCAATCAGCCGGTGTACCGTCAGCAGCGGCCCAAGCTGTCTCTTCCCCCTCCTCCTCATCCTCCTCATGCTCCTCCTCCTCCTCCTGTACGCGCTGAGAAATAGACAGGAGGGTGCCCTGACTATCCAGCGGCATACTGTCTTCCCCCGCCCCCGTTTCCGAGCGCAAAGCAGCTGCCTTTATGGTTTGCAGGGAATTTCTCAAGATGCATAGCAGAGGAATGGTGACGCTAATGATTGTAGCATCGCCGCTCACCACCTGGGTAGACTCCTCAAAATTACCAAGGACATGGCAGATGTCTGCCAACCAGGCCCACTCTTCTGAAAGGAATTGAGGAGGCTGACTCCCACTGCGCCGCCCATGTTGGAGTTGGTATTCGACTATAGCTCTACGCTGTTCATAGAGCCTGGCCAACATGTGGAGCGTAGAGTTCCACCGTGTGGGCACGTCGCACAGCAGTCGGTGCACTGGCAGCTTAAAGTGATGTTGCAGGGTGCGCAGGGTGGCAGCGTCCGTGTGGGACTTGCGGAAATGTGCGCAGAGCCGGCGCGCCTTTACGAGCATGTCTGACAAGCGTGGGTAGCTTTTCAGAAAGCGCTGAACCACCAAATTAAAGACGTGGGCCAGGCATGGCACGTGCGTGAGGCTGCCGAGCTGCAGAGCCGCCACCAGGTTACGGCCGTTGTCACACACGACCATGCCCGGTTGGAGGCTCAGCGGCGCAAGCCAGCGGTCGGTCTGCTGTGTCAGACCCTGCAGCAGTTCGTGGGCCGTGTGCCTCTTATCGCCTAAGCTGAGTAGTTTCAGCACGGCCTGCTGACGCTTGCCCACCGCTGTGCTGCCACACCGCGCGACACCGACTGCTGGCGACATGCTGCTGCTAACACATCTTGATTGTGAGACAGAGGAGGAGGAGGAGGAGGAGGGTGCTTTAGTGGAGGAAGCATACACCTCCGCAGATACCAGCACCGAGCTGGGGCCCGCAATTCTGGGGGTGGGTAGGACGTGAGCGGTCTCAGGCTCTGACTCTGTCCCAGCCTCCACTAAATTCACCCAATGTGCCGTCAGGGAGATGTAGTGGCCCTGCCCGCCTGTGCTTGTCCACGTGTCCGTAGTTAAGTGGACCGTGGCAGTAACCGCGTTGGTGAGGGCGCGCACAATGTTGCGGGAGACGTGGTCGTGCAGGGCTGGGACGGCACATCGGGAAAAGTAGTGGCGACTGGGAACTGAGTAGCCCGGGGCCGCCGCCTCCATGATACTTTTGAAGGACTCCGTTTCCACAACCCTATACGGCAGCATCTCAAGGCTGATGAATTTTGCGATGCGGACGGTTAACGTTTGAGCGTGCGGGTGCGTGGCGGCGTACTTGCGCTTGCGCTCGAACACTTGCGCAAGCGACGGCTGAACGGTGCGCTGAACTACACTGCTGGATGGGGCCGAGGACAGCGGAGATGAGGGTGTGGGTGCAGGCCATGAGGCGGTAGTGCCTGTGTCCTGAGAGGGGGGTTGCATCTCAGTGGCAGGTTGGGGCACAGGGGGAGAGGCAGGGGTGCAAACCGGAGGCGGTGAACGGCCTTTGTCCCACCTTGCGGGGTGCTTGGCCATCATATGTCTGCGCATGGTGGTGGTGGTGAGGCTGTTGGTGTTGGCTCCCCGGCTGAGCTTTGCGCGACAAAGGTTGCACACCACTGTTCGTCGGTCGTCAGGCGTCTCTGTGAAAAACTGCCAGACCTTAGAGCACCTCGGCCTCCGCAGGGTGGCATGGCGCGAGGGGGCGCTTTGGGAAACACTTGGTGGATTATTCGGTCTGGCCCTGCCTCTACCCCTGGCCCTGGACACCGCACTGCCTCTTGCAACCTGCCCTGCTGATGCCCTTGACTCCCCCTCTGAAGACCTGTCCTCCTGAGTAAGCGTTGCACACCAGGTGGGGTCAGTCACCTCATCGTCCTGCTGCTCTTCCTCCGAATCCTCTGTGCGCTGCTCCCTGGGACTTACTGCCCTTACTACTACCTCACTGCAAGACAACTGTGTCTGATCGTCATCGTCCTCCTGACCCACAGAAAGTTGTTGAGACAGTTGGCGGAAGTCCCCAGCCTCTTCCCCCGGACCCCGGGAACTTTCGAATGGTTGGGCATCAGTGACGATAAACTCCTCTGGTGGGAGAGGAACCGCTGCTGCCCAATCTAAGCAGGGGCCCGAGAACAGTTCCTGGGAGTGCTCCCGCTCCTGAGCAGGTGTTATTGTAGTGGAGTGAGGAGGCTGGGAGGAAGGAGGAGCAGCAGACAGAGGATTCGGATTGGCAGCAGTGGACGGCGCAGAACTGCGGGTAGACGATAGGTTGCTCGAAGCACTTTCTGCCATCCAGGACAGGACCTGCTCACACTGCTCATTTTCTAATAACCGTCTCCCGCGTGGACCCATTAATTGGGCGATGAATGTGGGGACGCCAGAAACGTGCCTCTCTCCTAATCGCGCAGTAGTCGGCTGCGACACACCTGGATCAGGAGCTTGGCCTGTGCCCACACCCTGACTTGGCCCTCCGCGTCCTCGGCCGCGTCCACGTCCTCTAGGCCTACCCCTACCCCTCAGCATGCTGTATTACCAGTGATTTGATTTCACAGGCAGGAAATAAATTGGCGCAAGACTGCAGGCCAAATATAATTTTTGCCCTTTTTGGAAAACGAAAGGCCCCACTGCCTCTAGTGAATGAATTATCTAAGTTTAATAACTGTGCTGTGTCCCTGCTTATGTGTCACAGAACGTGAGGGTAGCAGAGTTATTATAACTCTTGGAGAGCAGGTATTTTTTTCCCAATTAAGGAAAGCAAATGGCGAAGCCAGCAGTAAAGCGTAGCTGGGTGCGTATGATTTAGCACTGTTCTTCACGCAGCTCACACGTCTCCACCGCCCGTAAGGACGGACAGAGGCTGGACAAATAGATTTGTTTTCAGTTTTTTCCCACCAACAGGCAGCACTGCGTATATTCAATGAACATGAGAAGTTTAATAACTGTGCTGTGTCCCTGCTTATGTGTCACAGAACGTGAGGGTAGCAGAGTTATTATAACTCTGGCAGAGCAGGTATTTTTTTTCCCAATTAAGGAAAGCAAATGGCGAAGCCAGCAGTAAAGCGTAGCTGGGTGCGTATGATTTAGCACTGTTCTTCACGCAGCTCACACGTCTCCACCGCCCGTAAGGACGGACAGAGGCTGGACAAATAGATTTGTTTTCAGTTTTTTCCCACCAACAGGCAGCACTGCGTATATTCAATGAACATGAGAAGTTTAATAACTGTGCTGTGTCCCTGCTTATGTGTCACAGAACGTGAGGGTAGCAGAGTTATTATAACTCTGGCAGAGCAGGTATTTTTTTTCCCAATTAAGGAAAGCAAATGGCGAAGCCAGCAGTAAAGCGTAGCTGGGTGCGTATGATTTAGCAATGTTTTTCACGCAGCTCACACGTCTCCACAGGCGTAAGGACGGACAGAGGCTGGACAAATAGATTTGTTTTCAGTTTTTTCCCACCAACAGGCAGCACTGCGTATATTCAATGAACATGAGAAGTTTAATAACTGTGCTGTGTCCCTGCTTATGTGTCACAGAACGTGAGGGTAGCAGAGTTATTATAACTCTGGCAGAGCAGGTATTTTTTTCCCAATTAAGGAAAGCAAATGGCGAAGCCAGCAGTAAAGCGTAGCTGGGTGCGTATGATTTAGCAATGTTTTTCACGCAGCTCACACGTCTCCACAGGCGTAAGGACGGACAGAGGCTGGACAAATAGATTTGTTTTCAGTTTTTTCCCACCAACAGGCAGCACTGCGTATATTCAATGAACATGAGAAGTTTAATAACTGTGCTGTGTCCCTGCTTATGTGTCACAGAACGTGAGGGTAGCAGAGTTATTATAACTCTGGCAGAGCAGGTATTTTTTTTCCCAATTAAGGAAAGCAAATGGCGAAGCCAGCAGTAAAGCGTAGCTGGGTGCGTATGATTTAGCAATGTTTTTCACGCAGCTCACACGTCTCCACAGGCGTAAGGACGGACAGAGGCTGGACAAATAGATTTGTTTTCAGTTTTTTCCCACCAACAGGCAGCACTGCGTATATTCAATGAACATGAGAAGTTTAATAACTGTGCTGTGTCCCTGCTTATGTGTCACAGAACGTGAGGGTAGCAGAGTTATTATAACTCTGGCAGAGCAGGTATTTTTTTTCCCAATTAAGGAAAGCAAATGGCGAAGCCAGCAGTAAAGCGTAGCTGGGTGCGTATGATTTAGCACTGTTCTTCACGCAGCTCACACGTCTCCACCGCCCGTAAGGACGGACAGAGGCTGGACAAATAGATTTGTTTTCAGTTTTTTCCCACCAACAGGCAGCACTGCGTATATTCAATGAACATGAGAAGTTTAATAACTGTGCTGTGTCCCTGCTTATGTGTCACAGAACGTGAGGGTAGCAGAGTTATTATAACTCTGGCAGAGCAGGTATTTTTTTTCCCAATTAAGGAAAGCAAATGGCGAAGCCAGCAGTAAAGCGTAGCTGGGTGCGTATGATTTAGCAATGTTTTTCACGCAGCTCACACGTCTCCACAGGCGTAAGGACGGACAGAGGCTGGACAAATAGATTTGTTTTCAGTTTTTTCCCACCAACAGGCAGCACTGCGTATATTCAATGAACATGAGAAGTTTAATAACTGTGCTGTGTCCCTGCTTATGTGTCACAGAACGTGAGGGTAGCAGAGTTATTATAACTCTGGCAGAGCAGGTATTTTTTTCCCAATTAAGGAAAGCAAATGGCGAAGCCAGCAGTAAAGCGTAGCTGGGTGCGTATGATTTAGCAATGTTTTTCACGCAGCTCACACGTCTCCACAGGCGTAAGGACGGACAGAGGCTGGACAAATAGATTTGTTTTCAGTTTTTTCCCACCAACAGGCAGCACTGCGTATATTCAATGAACATGAGAAGTTTAATAACTGTGCTGTGTCCCTGCTTATGTGTCACAGAACGTGAGGGTAGCAGAGTTATTATAACTCTGGCAGAGCAGGTATTTTTTTCCCAATTAAGGAAAGCAAATGGCGAAGCCAGCAGTAAAGCGTAGCTGGGTGCGTATGATTTAGCAATGTTTTTCACGCAGCTCACACGTGTCCACAGGCGTTAGGACGGACAGAGGCTGGACAAATAGATTTGTTTTCAGTTTTTTCCCACCAACAGGCAGCACTGCGTATATTCTATGAATAATAACTGTGTTGTGGCCCTGCCTATACAATTCTTTCCCTGCAGTATCAATGGAGGGTGGAATGCTCTGCAGAGGCGATTTTGAGAAGCCCAAAAAAAATGCAGCACAGCTAACAGCAGCCTGGACAGTACTGCACACGGATAAATATGGCCCTAGAAAGGACCGTTGAGGTTCTTGAAGGCTACACTCACTCCTAACACTCTCCCTGCCTATGCAGCACTTCTGTCCCTAATGCCAGGTGCAACGGTCTGCAGAGGCGATTTTGAGAAAAAAAAAAATCCCACTGCTAACAGCAGCCAACACACAGCTATCAGTGGCCCTAATAAGGACCTTTGGGGGGTCTTGAAGCCTACACTAACTACCAATTCTTTCCCTACAGCAGCTCCGGTGTAAACAGCACTGTCCCTCATCTAACTCACACCGCATCTGAGGCGAGCCGCGGGAGGGGCCGACTTTTATATTAGGCGAACACCTGATCTCGCCAGCCACTCACAGCAGGGGGGTGGTATAGGGCTTAAACGTTGCAGGGGGAAGTTGTAATGCCTTCCCTGTCTTTCAATTGGCCAGAAAAGCGCGCTAACGTCTCAGGGAAGGAAGTGAAAGTAACCAGAACACCGCATGGTGTTCGTTACGAATAACGAACATCCCGAACACCCTAATATTCGCACGAATATCAAGCTCGGACGAACGCGTTCGCTCATCTCTAGTCGTAGCTCAATTATTCTATTCTAAGCGCAAAAACTTAGCGTCCAAATTTTACGTAAGGAATCTAATTCTCTCACTTCTCGACGTCATAGAAACATCAGATTTGACACGAGCATTGTTTATGTCATAAATAGGAAAAGTTAATGGGTCCCAACTCGATTATTTAATTCTAAGCGCAAAACAATTAGCGTCCAAATTTTGCGTTCGGAATCTAGTTCTCTCGCTTCCCAATGTCATAGAAACATGAAAATTGACAAGAGCATTGATTATGTCATAAATAGGAAAAGTTAATGGGTCCCAACTCAATTATTCAATTCTAAGCGCCAAAGAATTAGCGTTCAAATTTTACGTACGGAATCTAATTTTCTCACTTTCCAATATCATAGAAACATGAAATTTGACACGAGCATAGATTATGTCATAATTAGGAAAAGCTAATCGGTCCCAACTCGATTATTCAATTCTGTGCGCCAAAGAATTAGCGTCCAAATTTTACGTATGGAATCTAATTTTCTCACTTCCCGATGTCATAGAAACATGAAATTTGTCACGAGCATTGATTATGTCATAAATAGGAAAAGTTAATGGGTCCCAACTCGATTATTCAATTCTAAGCGCCAAAGAATTAGCGTCCAAATTTTACGTACGGAATATAATTTTCTCACTTTCCGGTGTCATAGAAACGTGAAATTTGGCACGAGCATAGATTATGTCATAATTAGGAAAAGCTAATGGGTCCCAACTCGATTATTCAATTCTGTGCACAAAAGAATTAGCGTCCAAATTTTACGTACGGAATGTAATTTTCTCACTTTCAGGTATCATAGAAATGTGAAATTTGGCACGAGCATTGATTATGCCATAAATAGGAAAAGCTTATGGGTCCCAACTTGATTACTCAACTCTATGCGCAAAAGAATTAGCGTCCAAATTTTACGTACGGAATGTAATTTTCTCACTTTCCGGTGTCATAGAAATGTGAAATTTGGCACGGGCATTGATCTATATATATAAATACGAAAGCCCTCACTGACTCACTGACTCACTGACTGACTCGCCAAAAGTTCTCCAACTTCCCGATGTCATAAAAACATGAAATATGGCACAAGCATAGATTATCTCCAAAACAAGAAAAGTAATTGGGTCCCAACTCGATTATTCTATTATAAGCGCAAAAAAATTAGCGCCCAAATTTTACGTACGGAATCTAATTCTCTCACGTCCCAATGTAATAGAAACTTGAAATTTGGCACGAGCATTGATTATGTCATAAATAGGAAAAGTTAATGGGTCCCAACTGGATTATTCAATTCTAAGCGCCAAAGAATTAGCATCCAAATTTTGCGTACGGAATCTAATTCTCTCACTTCCCGATGTAATTTGGCACGAGCATTGATTATGTCATAAATAGGGAAAGTTAATAGGTCCAAACTCGATTATTCAATTCTGTGCGCAAAAGAATTAGCGTCCAAATTTTATGTACGGAATCAAATTCCATCACTTTCCAATGTTATAGAAACTCTAAATTTGGCACGAGCATTGATTATGTCATAAATAGAAAAAGATAATGTGTCCCAACTCGATTATTCAATTCTAAGTGCCAAAGAATTAGCGTCCAAATTTTTCGTACGGAATCCAATCCCTCTCTCTTCACGATGTCATAGAAACTTGAAATTTGGCACAAGCATTGATTATATCATAAATAGGAAAAGTTAATGGGTCCTAGCTCAATTATTCTATTCTAAGCGCAAAAAAATTAGCGTCCAAATTTTACGTACGGAATCTAGTTCTCTCGCTTCCCAATGTCATAGAAACATGAAATTTGACACGAACATTGATTATGTCATAAATAGAAAAAGTTAATGAGTCCCAATTCGATTATTCAATTCTAAGCGCCAAAGAATTAGCGTCCAAATTTTACATTTGGAATCTAACTTTCTCACTTCCCGATGTCACAGAAACATGAAATTTGACACGAACATTGATTATGTCATAAATAGGAAACGTTAATGGGTCCTAGCTCAATTATTCTATTCTAAGCGCCAAAAAATTAGTGTCTAAATTTTACGTACGTAATCTAATTCTCTCACTTCCCAATGTAATAGAGACTTGAAATTTGGCACGAGCATTGATTATGTCATAAATAGGAAAAGTTAATGAGTCCCAATTCGACTATTCAATTCTAAGCGCCAAAGAATTAGCGTCCAAATTTTACGTTCAGAATCTAACTTTCTCACTTCCCGATGTCACAGAAGCATGAAATTTGACACGAACATTGATTATGTCATAAATAGGAAAAGTTAATGAGTCCCAATTCGATTATTCAATTCTAAGCGCCGAAGAATTAGCGTCCAAATTTTACGTACAGAATCTAATTCTCTCACTTCCCGATGTAATTTGGCACGAGCATTGATTATGTCATAAATAGGAAAAGTTAATGGGTCCCAACTCGATTATTCAATTCTAAACGCCAAAGAATTCGCGTCCAAATTTTACGTACGGAATGTAATTTTCTCTCTTTCCGGTGTCATAGAAATGTGAAATTTGGCATGGGCATTGATCTATATTTATATAAAGATGAAAGCCCTCACTAACTCACTTACTCACTGACTGACTCGCCAAAAGTTCTCCAACTTCCCGATGTTGTAAAAACATGAAATTTGGTACAAGCATTGATTATGTCTAAAAACAGGTAAAGCTAATGGGTCCCAACTCGATTATTCAATTCTAAGCGCAAAAAAATTAGCGTCCAAATTTTACGTACGGAATCTAATTCTCTCACGTCCCAATGTAATAGAAACTTGAAATTTGGCAGGAGCATTGATTACATCATTAATAGGAAAAGTTAATGAGTCCCAATTCGATTATTCAATTCTAAGCACCAAAGAATTTGCGTCCAAATTTTATGTACGAAATCTAAATTTCTCATTCGCGATGTCATAGAAACTTGAACTTTGGCACGAGCATTGATTATGTCATAAATAGGAAAGTTAAAGAGTCCCAATTCGATTATTCAATTCTAAGCGCCAAAGAATTAGCGTCCAAATTTTACGTTCAGAATCTAACTTTCTCACTTCCCGATGGCACAGAAACATGAAATTTGACACGAACATTGATTATGTCATAAATAGGAAAAGTTAATGGGTCGTAGCTCAATTATTCTATTCTAAGCGCAAAAACTTAGCGTCCAAATTTTACGTAAGGAATCTAATTCTCTCACTTCTCGACGTCATAGAAACATCAGATTTGACACGAGCATTGTTTATGTCATAAATAGGAAAAGTTAATGGGTCCCAACTCGATTATTTAATTCTAAGCGCAAAACAATTAGCGTCCAAATTTTGCGTTCGGAATCTAGTTCTCTCGCTTCCCAATGTCATAGAAACATGAAAATTGACAAGAGCATAGATTATGTCATAATTAGGAAAAGCTAATCGGTCCCAACTCGATTATTCAATTCTGTGCGCCAAAGAATTAGCGTCCAAATTTTACGTATGGAATCTAATTTTCTCACTTCCCGATGTCATAGAAACATGAAATTTGTCACGAGCATTGATTATGTCATAAATAGGAAAAGTTAATGGGTCCCAACTCGATTATTCAATTCTAAGCGCCAAAGAATTAGCATCCAAATTTTACGTACGGAATATAATTTTCTCACTTTCCGGTGTCATAGAAACGTGAAATTTGGCACGAGCATAGATTATGTCATAAATAGGAAAAGCTAATGGGTCCCAACTCGATTATTCAATTCTGTGCACCAAAGAATTAGCGTCCAAATTTTACATACGGAATGTAATTTTCTCACTTTCAGGTATCATAGAAATGTGAAATTTGGCACGAGCATTGATTATGCCATAAATAGGAAAAGCTTATGGGTCCCAACTTGATTACTCAACTCTATGCGCAAAAGAATTAGCGTCCAACTTTTAAGTACGGAATGTAATTTTCTCACTTTCTGGTGTCATAGAAATGTGAAATTTGGCACGGGCATTGATCTATATAAATAAATACGAAAGCCCTCACTGACTCACTGACTCACTGACTGACTCGCCAAAAGTTCTCCAACTTCCCGATGTCATAAAAACATGAAATATGGCACAAGCATAGATTATCTCCAAAACAAGAAAAGTAATTGGGTCCCAACTCGATTATTCTATTCTAAGCGCAAAAAAATTAGCGCCCAAATTTTACGTACGGAATCTAATTCTCTCACGTCCCAATGTAATAGAAACTTGAAATTTGGCACGAGCATTGATTATGTCATAAATAGGAAAAGTTAATGGGTCCCAACTGGATTATTCAATTCTAAGCGCCAAAGAATTAGCATCCAAATTTTGCGTACGGAATCTAATTCTCTCACTTCCCGATGTAATTTGGCACGAGCATTGATTATGTCATAAATAGGGAAAGTTAATAGGTCCAAACTCGATTATTCAATTCTGTGCGCAAAAGAATTAGCGTCCAAATTTTGTGTACGGAATCAAATTCCATCACTTTCCAATGTTATAGAAATTCTAAATTTGGCACGAGCATTGATTATGTCATAAATAGAAAAAGATAATGTGTCCCAACTCGATTATTCAATTCTAAGTGCCAAAGAATTAGCGTCCAAATTTTTCGCAGGGAATCCAATCCCTCTCTCTTCACGATGTCATAGAAACTTGAAATTTGGCACAAGCATTGATTATATCATAAATAGGAAAAGTTAATGGGTCCTAGCTCAATTATTCTATTCTAAGCGCAAAAAAATTAGCGTCCAAATTTTACGTACGGAATCTAGTTCTCTCGCTTCCCAATGTCATAGAAACATGAAATTTGACACGAACATTGATTATGTCATAAATAGAAAAAGTTAATGAGTCCCAATTCGATTATTCAATTCTAAGCGCCAAAGAATTAGCGTCCAAATTTTACATTCGGAATCTAACTTTCTCACTTCCCGATGTCACAGAAACATGAAATTTGACACGAACATTGATTATGTCATAAATAGGAAACGTTAATGGGTCCTAGCTCAATTATTCTATTCTAAGCGCCAAAAAATTAGTGTCTAAATTTTACGTACGTAATCTAATTCTCTCACTTCCCAATGTAACAGAGACTTGAAATTTGGCACGAGCATTGATTATGTCATAAATAGGAAAAGCTAATGGGTCCCAACTCGATTATTCAATTCTAAGCACTAAAGAATTTGCGTCCAAATTTTACGTTCGGAATCTAAGTTTCTCACTTCCCGATGTCATAGAAACATGAAATTTGACACGAGCATTGATTATGTCGTAAATAGGAAAAGTTAATGAGTCCCAATTCGATTATTCAATTCTAAGCGCCAAGGAATTAGCGTCCAAATTTTACGTACAGAATCTAATTCTCTCACTTCCCGATGTAATTTGGCACGAGCATTGATTATGTCATAAATAGGGAATGTTAATAGGTGCCAACTCGATTATTCAATTCTAAGCACAAAAGAATTAGCGTCCAAATTTTATGTGCGGAATTTAATTCCATCACTTTCCAATGTTATAGAAACTCTAAATTTGGCACGAGCATTGATTATGTCATAAATAGAAAAAGATAATGTGTCCCAACTCGATTATTCAATTCTAAGTGCCAAAGAATTAGTGTCCAAATTTTTCGTACGGAATCTAATCCCTCTCTCTTCACGATGTTATAGAAACTTGAAATTTGGCACGAGCATTGATTATATCATAAATAGGAAAAGTTAATGGGTCCTAGCTCAATTATTCTATTCTAAGCGCAAAAAAATTAGCGTCCAAATTTTACGTAAGGAATCTAATTCTCTCACTTCTCGATGTCATAGAAACATGAAATTTGACACGAGCATTGATTATGTCATAAATAGGAAAAGTTAATGAGTCCCATTACAATTATTCAATTCTAAGCACCAAAGAATTAGCGTCCAAATTCTACCTTCGGAATCTAATTTTCTCACTTTCCGATGTCAAAAAACATGAAATTTGACACGAGCATTGACTATGTCATAAATAGGAGAAGTTAATGAGTCCCAATTCGATTATTCAATTCTAAGCGCCAAATAATTAGCGTCCAAATTTTACGTACGGAATCTAATTTTCTCATTTTCCAATATCATAGAAACATGAAATTTGACACGGGCATTGATTATCTCAGAAATAGGAAAAGTTAATGGGTCCCAACTCGATTATTCAATTCTAAGCGCCAAAGAATTAGTGTCCAAATTTTACGTACGGAATCTAATTCTCTCACTTCCCGATGTAATTTGGCACGAGCATTGATTATGTCATAAATAGGGAAAGTTAATAGGTCCCAACCCGATTATTCAATTCTAAGCACAAAAGAATTAGCGTCCAAATTTTACGCTCGGAATCTAACTTTCTCACTTCCCGATGTCATAGAAACATGAAATTTGACACGAGCATTGATTATGTCATAAATAGGAAAAGCTAATGGGTCCCAACTCGACTATTCAATTCTAAGCACCAAAGAATTAGCGTCCAAATTTTACGTACGGAATCTAATTTTCTCACTTTCCAATATCATAGAAACATGAAATTTTGTAACGGGCATTGATCTATATATATAAAGACAAAAGCCCTCACTGACTTACTTACACACTGACTCACTGACTGACTCGCCAAAAGTTCTCCAACTTCCCGATGTCATAAAAACATGAAATTTGGCACAAGCATAGATTATCTCCAAAACAGGAAAAGTAATTGGGTCGCAACCCAATTATTCTATTCTAAGCACAAAAAAAGTTCCGCACAAATTTTACGTACGGAATCTAATTCTCTCACTTTCTAATATCATAGAAACATGAAATTTGACACAAGCATGGATTATGTCATAAATAGGAAAAGTTAATGGGTCCCAACTCGATTGTTCAATTCTAAGCGCCAAAGAATTAGCGTCCAAATTTTACGTATGGAATCTAATTTTCTCACTTTCCGGTGTCATAGAAACGTGAAATTTGGCACGAGCATAGATTATGTCATAAATAGGAAAAGCTAATGGGTCCCAACTCGATTATTCAAATCTGTGCGCCAAAGAATTAGCGTCCAAATTTTACGTACGGAATGTAATTTTCTCACTTTCAGGTGTCATAGAAACGTGAAATTTGGCACGAGCATTGATTATGCCATAAATAGGAAAAGCTTATGGGTCCCAACTCGATTACTCAACTCTATGCGCAAAAGAATTAGCGTCCAAATTTTACGTATGGAATGTAATTTTCTCACTTTCCGGTGTCATAGAAATGTGAAATTTGGCACGGGCATTGATCTATATATATAAATACGAAAGCCCTCACTGACTCACTGACTGACTCGCCAAAAGTTCTCCAACTTCCCGATGTCATAAAAACATGAAATTTGGCACAAGCGTAGATTATCTCCAAAACAGGAAAAGTAATTGGGTCCCAACCTGATTATTCTATTCTAAGCGCAAAAAAATTAGCGCCCAAATTTTACGTACGAAATCTAATTCCATCACTTTCCAATGTTATGGAAACTTGAAATTTGTCACGAGCATTGATTATGCCATAAATAGAAAAAGCTAATTGGTCCCAACTCGACTATTCAACTCTAAGTACCAAAGAATTAGCGTCCAAATTTTACGTATGGAATCTAATTTTCTCACTTCCCGAAGTCACAGAAACTTGAAATTTGACACGAGCATTGATTATGTCATAAATAGAAAAAGATAATGGGTTCCAACTCGATCATTCAATTCTAAGCGCCAAAGAATTAGCGTCCAAATTTTACGTACAGAATTTAATTCTCTCACTTCCCGATGTAATTTGGCACGAGCATTGATTATGTTATAAATAGGGAAAGTTAATGGGTCCCAACTCGATTATTCAATTCTAAGCGCAAAAAAAGTAGCGTCCAAATTTTACGTGCGGAATCTAATTTTCTCACTTCCCAATGTAATAGAAACTTGAAATTTGGCACGAGCATTAATTATGTCATAAATAGGAAAAGCTAATGGGTCCCAACTCAACTATTCAATTCTAAGCACCAAAGAATTTGCATCCAAATTTTACATTTGGAATCTAATTTTCTCACTTCCCGATGTCATAGAAACTTGAAATTTGGCACGAGCATTAATTATGTCATAAATAGGAAAAGTTAATGGGTCCCAACTCGATTATTCAATTCCAAGCGCCAAAGAATTAGCGTCCAAATTTTACGTACGGAATCTAATTTTCTCACTTCCTGATGCCATAGAAACATGAAATTTGGCACGAGCATTGATTGTCATGAATAGGAAAAGTTAATGGGTCCCAACTCGATTATTGAATTCTAAGCGCCAAATAATTAGCGTTCACATTTTACGAACGGAATCTAATTCTCTCACTTCCCGATATAATTTGGCACGAGCATGGATTATGTCATAAATAGGAAAAGTTAATGGGTCCCAACTCAATTATTCAATTCTAAGTACCAAAGAATTACCGTCCAAATTTTATGTACCAAATCTAATTCCATGACTTCCCAATGTTATAGAAACTTGAAATTTGTCACGAGCATTGATTATGTCATAAATAGGAAAAGCTAATGGGTCCCAACTCAATTATTCAATTCTAAGCGCCAAAGAATTAGCGTCCAAATTTTACGTACGGAACCTCATTTTCTCACTTCCCGATGTCATAGAAACTTGAAATTTGGCATGAGCATTGATTGTCATAAATAGGAAAACTTATTGGGTCCCAACTCGATTATTCAATTCTAAGCGCCAAACAATTAGCGTTCACATTTTACGTACGGAATCTAATTCTCTCACTTCCCGATGTAATTTGGCACGAGCATGGATTTTGTCATAAATAGGAAAAGTTAATGGGTCCCAACTCGATTGTTCAATTCTATGCGCCAAAGAATTAGCGTCCAAATTTTACGTACAGAATGTAATTTTCTCACTTTCCGTTGTCATAGAAACGTGAAATTTGGCACGAGCATAGATTATGTCATAAATAGGAAAAGCTAATGGGTCCCAACTCGATTATTCTATTCTATGCGCCAAAGAATTAGCGTCCAAATTTTCCGCACGGAATCTAATTTTCTCACTTTCAGGTGTCATAGAAACGTGAAATTTGGCACGAGCATTGATCATGCTATAAATAGGAAAAGCTAATGGGTCCCAACATTATTATTTAATTCTATGCGCAAAAGAATTAGCGTCCAAATTTTACGTACAGAATGTAATTTTCTCACTTTCCGGTGTCATAGAAACGTGAAATTTGGCATGGGCATTGATCTATATATATAAAGACGAAAGCCCTCACTGACTAACTTACTCACTGACTCACTGACTGACGCGCCAAAAGTTCTCCAACTTCCCGATGTCATAAAAACATGAAATTTGGCACAAGCATAGATTATCTCCAAAACAGGAAAAGTAATTGGGTCCCAACCCGATTATTCTATTCTAAGCACAAAAGAATTAGCGTCCAAATTTTATGTACGGAATCTAATTCCATCACTTCCCGATGTCATAGAAACATGAAATTTGACACGAGCATTGATTATGTCATAAATAGGAAAAGTTAATGGGTCCCAACTCGATTATTCAATTCTAAGCGCCAAAGAATTAGCGTTCAAATTTTACGTACGGAATCTAATTCTCTCACTTCCTGATGTAATTTGGCACAAGCATTGATTATGTCATAAATAGGGAAAGTTAATAGGTCCCAACTCGATTATTCAATTCTAAGCACAAAAGAATTAGCGTCCAAATTTTATGTACGGAATGTAATTCCATCACTTCCGAATGTTATAGAAACTTGAAATTTGGCACGAGCATTGATTATGTCATAAATAGGAAAAGCTAATGGGTCCCAACTCGATTATTCAATTCTATGCGCAATAGAATTAGCGTCCAAATTTTACGTACGGAATGTAATTTTCTCACTTTCCGGTGTCATAGAAACGTGAAATTTGGCACGGGCGTTGATCCATATATATAAAGACAAAAGCCCTCACTGACTCACTTACTCACTGACTGACTCGCCAAAAGTTCTCCAACTTCCCGATGTCATAAAAACATGAAATTTGGCACAAGCATAGATTATCTCCAAAACAGGAAAAGTAATTGGGTCCCAACCCTATTATTCTATTCTAAGTGCAAAAAAATTAGCGCCAAAATTTTACGTACGGAATCTAATTCTCTCACGTCCCAATGTAATAGAAACTTGAAATTTGGCACAGGCATTGATTATGTCATAAATAGGAAAAGTTAATGGGTCCCAACTCGATTATTTAATTCTAAGCGTAAAAGAATTAGTGTCCAAATTTTACGTACGGAATGTAATTCTCTCACTTCCCAATGCAATAGAAACTTGAAATTTGGCACGAGCATTGATTATGTCATAAATAGGAAAAGTTAATGAGTCCCAACTCGATTATTCAATTCTAAGCATAAAAGAATTAGCATCCAAATTTTGCATACGGAATCTAATTCTCTCACTTACCGATGTAATTTGGCACCAGCATTGATTATGTCATAAATAGGGAAAGTTAATAGGTCCCAACTCGATTATTCAATTCTAAGCACAAAAGAATTAGCGTCCAAATTTTATGTACGGAATCTAATTCCATTACTTCCCGATGTCATAGAAACATTAAATTTGACACGAGCATTGATTATGTCTTAAATAGGAAAAGCTAATGGGTCCCAACTCGATTATTCAATTCTAAGCACAAAAAAATTAGCGTCCAAATTTTACGTACGGAATCTAATTTTCTCACTTCCCGAAGTCACAGAAACTTGAAATTTGACACGAGCATTGATTATGTCATAAATAGAAAAATATAATGGGTTCCAACTCGATTATTCAATTCTAAGCGCCAAAGAATTAGCGTCCAAATTTTACGTACAGAATTTAATTCTCTCACTTCCCGATGTAATTTGGCACGAGCATTGATTATGTCATAAATAGGGAAAGTTAATGGGTCCCAACTTGATTATTCAATTCTAAGCGCAAAAAAATTAGCATCCAAATTTTACGTGCGGAATCTAATTTTCTCACTTCCCAATGTAATAGAAACTTGAAATTTGGCACGAGCATTAATTATGTCATAAATAGGAAAAGCTAATGGGTCCCAACTAGAGATGAGCGAACACCAAAATGTTCGGGTGTTCGTTATTCGGAACGAACTTCCCGTGATGCTCGAGGGTTCGTTTCGAACAACGAACCCCATTGAAGTCAATGGGCGACCAGAACATTTTTGTATTTCGCCGATGCTCGCTAAGGTTTTCATGTGTGAAAATCTGGGCAATTCAGGAAAGTGATGGGAATGACACAGTGACGGATAGGGCAGGCGAGGGGCTACATGGTGGGCTGCATCTCAAGTTCACAGGTCCCACTATTAAGCCACAATAGCGGCAAGAGTGCCCCCCCCCCCCACTGTCAGCATAAAGATCGTTCTCCTCTGCCACAGCTGTAACAGCTGTAGCAGAGAAGAACGATGTTTGCCCATTGAATTCAATGGAGCCAGCAAAACAACAGGTTCCACTGAATGCAATGGGCTGCCCGCGATCGCAGGATGAATGGTCGGAAAGGGGTTAAATATATAACCCCTTTCCTGCAATTCATCCAGAAATGTGTTACACTAAAAATATATACCGGCGTATAAGGCGACGGGGCGTATAAGACGACCCCCCAACTGTCACCTTATACGCCGGTAATACAGTGGAGCAAAGAATAAAAAGCATTACTCACTTTTTCAGATGATCTGCGGCGCTCCTGCAGGCTGTCGCTCCCTCCTAATCCACGGCAGAGTATTCCTTTCTGCACGAAAGGCTTGAAATCGCCGCCTCCAGAAACACAGCCAATCACAGCCAATGACAATGATGTCATTGAATGGCTGTGATTGGCTTGAAATCCCCGCCTCCAGAAACACAGCCAATCACAGCCATTCAATGACATCATTGTCATTGGCTGTGATTGGCTGAAGGCACATGTGTTTCTGGAGGCAGGGATTTAAAGCCTTTCGTGGAGAAAGGAATAGTCTGCCGGGAACCAGGAAGGAGCGACAGCCTGCAGGAGCGCCGCAGATCATCTGAAAAAGTGAGTAATGATTTTTATTCTTTGCTCCACTGTATTACCGGCGTATAAGGTGACAGTTGGGGGGTCGTCTTATACGCCCGGTCGCCTTATACGCCGGTATATATTTTTAGTGTAACACATTTCTGGATGAATTGCAGGAAAGGCGTTATATATTTAACCCCTTTCCGACCATTCATCCTGCGATCGCCGGCAGCCCATTGCATTCAGTGGAACATGCTGTATTGCTGGCTCCATTGAATTCAATGGGCAAACATCGTTCTTCTCTGCTACAGCTGTTACAGCTGTGCCAGAGAAGAAGGATTTCTCTTCTATATGTTCTCAATGGGGTCAGCGCTGCTGCCGCCGGCCCCATTGAGCGCATATAGAGAAGATTTATGGCCCTAAGAAGGACCGTTGGGGTTCTTGACACCTAAAATACTCCTAACACTCTCCCTATAGCAGCTCCAACACGATAGCGCTTTCCCTAAACTCATGTCAGAATGCATCCATAGCGAGCCGCGGGAGGGGCAGATTTCAATACTCGGGTGACACCTTATCTCCCCAGCCACTCACAGCATGGGGGTGGTATAGGGCTTAAACGTTGCAGGGGGAAGTTGTAATGCCTTCCCTGTCTTTATATTGGCCAAAAAAAAGCGCTAACGTCTCAGGGAAGAAAGTTAAATTAACCAGAACACCGCATGGTGTTCGTTACGAATAACGAACATCCCGAACACCCTAATATTCGCACGAATATCAAGCTCGGACGAACGCGTTCGCTCATCTCTAGTCCCAACTCAACTATTCAATTCTAAGCACCAAAGAATTTGCATCCAAATTTTACATTCGGAATCTAATTTTCTCACTTCCCGATGTCATAGAAACTTGAAATTTGGCACGAGCATTAATTATGTCATAAATAGGAAAAGTTAATGGGTCCCAACTCGATTATTCAATTCCAAGCGCCAAAGAATTAGCGTCCAAATTTTACGTACGGAATCTAATTTTCTCACTTCCTGATGCCATAGAAACATGAAATTTGGCACGAGCATTGATTGTCATAAATAGGAAAAGTTAATGGGTCCCAACTCGATTATTGAATTCTAAGCGCCAAATAATTAGCGTTCACATTTTACGTACGGAATCTAATTCTTTCACTTCCCGATGTAATTTGGCACGAGCATGGATTATGTCATAAATAGGAAAAGTTAATGGGTCCCAACTCAATTATTCAATTCTAAGTGCCAAAGAATTACCGTCCAAATTTTATGTACCAAATCTAATTACATGACTTCCCAATGTTATAGAAACTTGAAATTTGTCACGAGCATTGATTATGTCATAAATAGGAAAAGCTAATGGGTCCCAACTCAATTATTCAATTCTAAGCGCCAAAGAATTAGCGTCCAAATTTTACGTACGGAACCTCATTTTCTCACTTTCCAATATCATAGAAACATGAAATTTGATATGAGCATTGATTATGTCATAAATAGGAAAAGTTAATGGGTCCCAACTCGATTATTCAATTCTAAGCGCCAAAGAATTAGCGTCCAAATTTTACATACGGAATCTAATTTTCTCACTTCCCGATGTCAAAGAAACTTGAAATTTGGCATGAGCATTGATTGTCATAAATAGGAAAACTTAATGGGTCCCAATTCGATTATTCAATTATAAGCGCCAAAGAATTAGCGTTCAAATTTTACGTACAGAATCTAATTCTCTAACTTCCCGATGTAATTTGCCATGAGCATTGATTATGTCATCAATAGGGAAAGTTAATAGGTCCCTACTCTATTATTCAATTCTAAGCACCAAAGAATTAGCGTCCAAATTTTACGTACAGAATGTAATTTTCTCACTTTCCGTTGTCATAGAAACGTGAAATTTGGCACGAGCATAGATTATGTCATAAATAGGAAAAGCTAATGGGTCCCAACTCGATTATTCTATTCTATGCGCCAAAGAATTAGCGTCCAAATTTTACGTACGGAATCTAATTTTCTCACTTTAAGGTGTCATAGAAACGTGAAATTTGGCACGAGCATTGATCATGCTATAAATAGGAAAAGCTAATGGGTCCCAACATTATTATTTAATTCTATGCGCAAAAGAATTAGTGTCCAAATTTTACGTACGGAATGTCATTTTCTCACTTTCCGGTGTCATAGAAACGTGAAATTTGGCACGGGCATTGATCTATATATATAAAGACGAAAGCCCTCACTGACTAACTTACTCACTGACTCACTGACTGACTCGCCAAAAGTTCTCCAACTTCCCGATGTCATAAAAACATGAAATTTGGCACAAGCAGAGATTATCTCCAAAACATGAAGAGTAATTGGGTCCCAACCCGATTATTCTATTCTAAGCACAAAAGAATTAGCGTCCAAATTTTATGTACGGAATCTAATTCCATCACTTCCCGATGTCGTAGAAACATGAAATTTGACACGAGCATTGATTATGTCATAAATAGGAAAAGTTAATGGGTCCCAACTCGATTATTTAATTCTAAGCGCAAAAAAATTAGCGTCCAAATTTTACTTTCGGAATCTAATTTTCTCACTTCCCGATGTCATAGAAACATGAAATTTGACACGAGCATTGATTATGTCATAAATAGGAAAAGTTAATGGGTCCCAACTCGATTATTCAATTCTAAGCGCCAAAGAATTAGCATCCAAATTTTACGTACGGAATCTAATTCTCTCACTTCCTGATGTAATTTGGCACAAGCATTGATTATGTCATAAATAGGAAAAGCTAATGGGTCCCAACTCGATTATTCAATTCTAAGCGCCAAAGAATTAGCGTCCAAATTTTACGTACAGAATCTAATTCTCTCACTTCCTGATGTAATTTGGCACAAGCATTGATTATGTCATAAATAGGGAAAGTTAATAGGTCCCAACTCGATTATTCAATTCTAAGCACAAAAGAATTAGCGTCCAAATTTTATGTACGGAATGTAATTCCATCACTTCCGAATGTTATAGAAACTTGAAATTTGGCACGAACATTGATTATGTCATAAATAGGAAAAGCTAATGGGTCCCAACTCGATTATTCAATTCTATGCGCAAAAGAATTAGCGTCCAAATTTACGTACGGAATGTAATTTTCTCACTTTCCGGTGTCATAGAAACGTGAAATTTGGCACGGGCATTGCTCTATATATATAAAGACGAAAGCCCTCACTGACTAACTTACTCACTGACTCACTGACTGACTCGCCAAAAGTTCTCCAACTTCCCGATGTCATAAAAACATGAAATTTGGCACAAGCAGAGATTATCTCCAAAACAGGAAAAGTAATTGGGTCCCAACCCGATTATTCTATTCTAAGCACAAAAGAATTAGCGTCCAAATTTTATGTACGGAATCTAATTCCATCACTTCCCGATGTCATAGAAACATGAAATTTGACACGAGCATTGATTATGTCATAAATAGGAAAAGTTAATGGGTCCCAACTCGATTATTTAATACTAAGCGCAAAAAAATTAGCGTCCAAATTTTACTTTCGGAATCTAATTTTCTCACTTCCCGATGTCATAGAAACATGAAATTTGACACGAGCATTGATTATGTCATAAATAGGAAAAGTTAATGGGTCCCAACTCGATTATTCAATTCTAAGCGCCAAAGAATTAGCGTCCAAATTTTACGTACGGAATCTAATTCTCTCACTTCCTGATGTAATTTGGCACAAGCATTGATTATGTCATAAATAAGAAAAGCTAATGGGTCCCAACTCGATTATTCAATTCTATGCGCAAAAGAATTAGCGTCCAAATTTTACGTACGGAATGTAATTTTCTCACTTTCCGGTGTCATAGAAACGTGAAATTTGGCACGGGCATTGCTCTATATATATAAAGACAAAAGCCCTCACTGACTCACTTACTCACTGACTCACTGACTGACTCGCCAAAAGTTCTCCAACTTCCCGATGTCATAAAAACATGAAATTTGGCACAAGCATAGATTATCTCCAAAACAGGAAAAGTAATTGGGTCCCAACCCGATTATTCTATTCTAAGCACAAAAGAATTAGCGTCCAAATTTTATGTACGGAATCTAATTCCATCACTTCCCGATGTCATAGAAACATGAAATTTGACACGAGCATTGATTATGTCATAAATAGGAAAAGTTAATGGGTCCCAATTCGATTATTCAATTCTAAGCGCAAAAAAAATTAGCGTCCAAATTTTACTTTCGGAATCTAATTTTCTCACTTCCCGATGCAATAGAAACATGAAATTTGACACGAGCATTGATTATGTCATAAATAGGAAAAGTTAATGGGTCCCAACTCGATTATTCAATTCTAAGCGCCAAAGAATTAGCGTCCAAATTTTACGTACGGAATCTAATTCTCTCACTTCCTGATGTAATTTGGCGCAAGCATTGATTATGTCATAAATAGGGAAAGTTAATAGGTCCCAACTCGATTATTCAATTCTAAGCACAAAAGAATTAGCGTCCAAATTTTATGTACGGAATGTATTTCCATCACTTCTGAATGTTATAGAAACTTGAAATTTGGCATGAACATTGATTGTGTCATAAATAGGAAAAGCTAATGGGTCCCAACTCGATTATTCAATTCTATGCGCAAAAGAATTAGCGTCCAAATTTTACGTACGGAATGTAATTTTCTCACTTTCCGGTGTCATAGAAACGTGAAATTTGGCACGGGCGTTGATCTATATATATAAAGACGAAAGCCCTCACTGACTAACTTACTCACTGACTCACTGACTGACTCGCCAAAAGTTCTCCAACTTCCCGAAGTCATTAAAACATGAAATTTGGCACAAGCATAGATTATCTCCAAAACAGGAAAAGTAATTGGGTCCGAACCCGATTATTCCATTCTAAGTGCAAAAAAATTAGCGCCAAAATTTTACTTTCGGAATCTAATTTTCTCACTTCCCGATGTCATAGAAACATGAAATTTGACACGAGCATTGATTATGTCATAAATAGGAAAAGTTAATGGGTCCCAACTCGATTATTCAATTCTAAGCGCCAAAGAATTAGCGTCCAAATTTTACGTACGGAATCTAATTCTCTCACTTACTGATGTAATTTGGCACGAACATTGATTATGTCATAAATAGGAAAAGCTAATGGGTCCCAACTCGATTATTCAATTCTATGCGCAAAAGAATTAGCGTCCAAATTTTACGTACGGAATGTAATTTTCTCACTTTCCGGTGTCATAGAAACGTGAAATTTGGCACGGGCATTGCTCTATATATATAAAGACAAAAGCCCTCACTGACTCACTTACTCACTGACTCACTGACTGACTCGCCAAAAGTTCTCCAACTTCCCGATGTCATAAAAACATGAAATTTGGCACAAGCATAGATTATCTCCAAAACAGGAAAAGTAATTGGGTCCCAACCCGATTATTCTATTCTAAGCACAAAAGAATTAGCGTCCAAATTTTATGTACGGAATCTAATTCCATCACTTCCCGATGTCATAGAAACATGAAATTTGACACGAGCATTGATTATGTCATAAATAGGAAAAGTTAATGGGTCCCAACTCGATTATTCAATTCTAAGCGCCAAAGAATTAGCGTCCAAATTTTACGTACGGAATCTAATTCTCTCACTTCCTGATGTAATTTGGCGCAAGCATTGATTATGTCATAAATAGGGAAAGTTAATAGGTCCCAACTCGATTATTCAATTCTAAGCACAAAAGAATTAGCGTCCAAATTTTATGTACGGAATGTATTTCCATCACTTCTGAATGTTATAGAAACTTGAAATTTGGCATGAACATTGATTGTGTCATAAATAGGAAAAGCTAATGGGTCCCAACTCGATTATTCAATTCTATGCGCAAAAGAATTAGCGTCCAAATTTTACGTACGGAATGTAATTTTCTCACTTTCCGGTGTCATAGAAACGTGAAATTTGGCACGGGCGTTGATCTATATATATAAAGACGAAAGCCCTCACTGACTAACTTACTCACTGACTCACTGACTGACTCGCCAAAAGTTCTCCAACTTCCCGAAGTCATTAAAACATGAAATTTGGCACAAGCATAGATTATCTCCAAAACAGGAAAAGTAATTGGGTCCGAACCCGATTATTCTATTCTAAGTGCAAAAAAATTAGCGCCAAAATTTTACGTACGGAATCTAATTCTCTCACGTCCCAATGTAATAGAAACTTGAAATTTGGCACGAGCATTAATTATGTCATAAATAGGAAAAGCTAATGGGTCCCAACTCAACTATTCAATTCTAAGCACCAAAGAATTTGCATCCAAATTTTACATTCAGAAACTAATTTTCTCACTTCCCGATGTCATAGAAACTTGAAATTTGGCACGAGCATTAATTATGTCATAAATAGGAAAAGTTAATGGGTCCCAACTCGATTATTGAATTCTAAGCGCCAAATAATTAGCGTTCACATTTTACGAACGGAATCTAATTCTCTCACTTCCCGATGTAATTTGGCACGAGCATGGATTATGTCATAAATAGGAAAAGTTAATGGGTCCCAACTCAATTATTCAATTCTAAGTACCAAAGTATTACCGTCCAAATTTTATGTACCAAATCTAATTCCATGACTTCCCAATGTTATAGAAACTTGAAATTTGTCACGAGCATTGATTATGTCATAAATAGGAAAAGCTAATGGGTCCCAACTCAATTATTCAATTCTAAGCGCCAAAGAATTAGCGTCCAAATTTTACGTACGGAACCTCATTTTCTCACTTCCCGATGTCATAGAAACTTGAAATTTGGCATGAGCATTGATTGTCATAAATAGGAAAACTTATTGGGTCCCAACTCGATTATTCAATTCTAAGCGCCAAACAATTAGCGTTCACATTTTACGTACGGAATCTAATTCTCTCACTTCCCGATGTAATTTGGCACGAGCATGGATTTTGTCATAAATAGGAAAAGTTAATGGGTCCCAACTCGATTGTTCAATTCTATGCGCCAAAGAATTAGCGTCCAAATTTTACGTACAGAATGTAATTTTCTCACTTTCCGTTGTCATAGAAACGTGAAATTTGGCACGAGCATAGATTATGTCATAAATAGGAAAAGCTAATGGGTCCCAACTCGATTATTCTATTCTATGCGCCAAAGAATTAGCGTCCAAATTTTACGTACGGAATCTAATTTTCTCACTTTCAGGTGTCATAGAAACGTGAAATTTGGCACGAGCATTGATCATGCTATAAATAGGAAAAGCTAATGGGTCCCAACATTATTATTTAATTCTTTGCGCAAAAGAATTAGCGTCCAAATTTTACGTACGGAATGTAGTTTTCTCACTTTCCGGTGTCATAGAAATGTGAAATTTGGCACGGGCATTGATCTATATATATATAAAGACGAAAGCCCTCACTGACTAACTTACTCACTGACTCACTGACTGACTCGCCAAAAGTTCTCCAACTTCCCGATGTCATAAAAACAAGAAATTTGGCACAAGCATAGATTATCTCCAAAACAGGAAAAGTAATTGGGTCCCAACCCGATTATTCTATTCTAAGCACAAAAGAATTAGCGTCCAAATTTTATGTACGGAATCTAATTCCATCACTTCCCGATGTCATAGAAACATGAAATTTGACACGAGCATTGATTATGTCATAAATAGGAAAAGTTAATGGGTCCCAACTCGATTATTTAATTCTAAGCGCAAAAAAATTAGCATCCAAATTTTACTTTCGGAATCTAATTTTCTCACTTCCCGATGTAATAGAAACATGAAATTTGACACGAGCATTGATTATGTCATAAATAGGAAAAGTTAATGGGTCCCAACTTGATTATTCAATTCTAAGCGCCAAAGAATTAGCGTCCAAATTTTACGTACGGAATCTAATTTTCTCACTTCCCGATGTCATAAAAACATGAAATTTGGCACAAGCATAGATTATCTCCAAAACAGGAAAAGTAATTGGGTCCCAACCCGATTATTCTATTCTAAGTGCAAAAAAATTAGCGCCAAAATTTTACGTACGGAATCTAATTCTCTCACGTCCCAATGTAATAGAAACTTGAAATTTGGCACAGGCATTGATTATGTCATAAATAGGAAAAGTTAATGGGTCCCAACTCGATTATTTAATTCTAAGCGTAAAAGAATTAGTGTCCAAATTTTACGTACGGAATGTAATTCTCTCACTTCCCAATGTAATAGAAACTTGAAATTTGGCACGAGCATTGATTATGTCATAAATAGGAAAAGTTAATGAGTCCCAACTCGATTATTCAATTCTAAGCATAAAAGAATTAGCATCCAAATTTTGCATACGGAATCTAATTCTCTCACTTACCGATGTAATTTGGCACGAGCATTGATTATGTCATAAATAGGGAAAGTAAATAGGTCCCAACTCGATTATTCGATTCTAAGCACAAAAGAATTAGCGTCCAAATTTTATGTACGGAATCTAATTCCATCACTTCCCGATGTCTTAGAAACATTAAATTTGACACGAGCATTGATGTCTTAAATAGGAAAAGCTAATGGGTCCCAACTCGATTATTCAATTTTAAGCACAAAAAAATTAGCGTCCAAATTTTACGTACGGAATCTAATTCTCTCACTTCCCAATGTAATAGCAACTTGAAATTTGGCACGAGCATTGATTATGTCATAAATAGGAAAAGTTAATGAGTCCCAATTCGATTATTTAATTCTAAGCACCAAAGAATTTGCGTCCAAATTTTACGTACGGAATCTAATTTTCTCACTTCCCGAAGTCACAGAAACTTGAAATTTGACACGAGCATTTATTATGTCATAAATAGAAAAAGATAATGGGTTCCAACTCGATTATTAAATTCTAAGCGCCAAAGAATTAGCGTCCAAATTTTACGTACAGAATTTAATTCTCTCACTTCCCGATGTAATTTGGCACGAGCATTGATTATGTCATAAATAGGGAAAGTTAATGGGTCCCAACTTGATTATTCAATTCTAAGCGCAAAAAAATTAGCGTCCAAATTTTACGTGCGGAATCTAATTTTCTCACTTCCCAATGTAATAGAAACTTGAAATTTGGCACGAGCATTAATTATGTCATAAATAGGAAAAGCTAATGGGTCCCAACTCAACTATTCAATTCTAAGCACCAAAGAATTTGCATCCAAATTTTACATTCGGAATCTAATTTTCTCACTTCCCGATGTCATAGAAACTTGAAATTTGGCACGAGCATTAATTATGTCATCAATAGGAAAAGTTAATGGGTCCCAACTTGATTATTCAATTCCAAGCGCCAAAGAATTAGCGTCCAAATTTTACGTACGGAATCTAATTTTCTCACTTCCTGATGCCATAGAAACATGAAATTTGGCACGAGCATTGATTGTCATAAATAGGAAAAGTTAATGGGTCCCAACTCGATTATTGAATTCTAAGCGCCAAATAATTAGCGTTCACATTTTACGTACGGAATCTAATTCTCTCACTTCCCGATGTAATTTGGCACGAGCATGGATTATGTCATAAATAGGAAAAGTTAATGGGTCCCAACTCAATTATTCAATTCTAAGTGCCAAAGAATTACCGTCCAAATTTTATGTACCAAATCTAATTCCATGACTTCCCAATGTTATAGAAACTTGAAATTTGTTACGAGCATTGATTATGTCATAAATAGGAAAAGCTAATGGGTCCCAACTCAATTATTCAATTCTTAGCGCCAAAGAATTAGCGTCCAAATTTTACGTACGGAACCTCATTTTCTCACTTCCCGATGTCATAGAAACTTGAAATTTGGCATGAGCATTGATTGTCATAAATAGGAAAACTTATTGGGTCCCAACTCGATTATTCAATTCTAAGCGCCAAACAATTAGCGTTCACATTTTACGTACGGAATCTAATTCTCTCACTTCCCGATGTAATTTGGCACGAGCATGGATTTTGTCATAAATAGGAAAAGTTAATGGGTCCCAACTCGATTGTTCAATTCTATGCGCCAAAGAATTAGCGTCCAAATTTTACGTACAGAATGTAATTTTCTCACTTTCCGTTGTCATAGAAACGTGAAATTTGGCACGAGCATAGATTATGTCATAAATAGGAAAAGCTAATGGGTCCCAACTCGATTATTCTATTCTATGCGCCAAAGAATTAGCGTCCAAATTTTACATACGGAATCTAATTTTCTCACTTTCAGGTGTCATAGAAACGTGAAATTTGGCATGAGCATTGATCGTGCTATAAATAGGAAAAGCTAATGGGTCCCAACATTATTATTTAATTCTATGCGCAAAAGAATTAGCGTCCAAATTTTACGTACCGAATGTAATTTTCTCACTTTCCGGTGTCATAGAAACGTGAAATTTGGCACGGGCATTGATCTATATATATAAAGACGAAAGCCCTCACTGACTAACTTACTCACTGACTCACTGACTGACTCGCCAAAAGTTCTCCAACTTCCCGATGTCATAAAAACAAGAAATTTGGCACAAGCATAGATTATCTCCAAAACAGGAAAAGTAATTGGGTCCCAACCCGATTATTCTATTCTAAGCACAAAAGAATTAGCGTCCAAATTTTATGTACGGAATCTAATTCCATCACTTCCCGATGTCATAGAAACATGAAATTTGACACGAGCATTGATTATGTCATAAATAGGAAAAGTTAATGGGTCCCAACTCGATTATTCAAAACTAAGCGCAAAAAAAATTAGCGTCCAAATTTTACTTTCGGAATCTAATTTTCTCACTTCCCGATGCAATAGAAACATGAAATTTGACACGAGCATTGATTATGTCATAAATAGGAAAAGTTAATGGGTCCCAACTCGATTATTCAATTCTAAGCGCCAAAGAATTAGCGTCCAAATTTTACGTACGGAATCTAATTCTCTCACTTCCTGATGTAATTTGGCGCAAGCATTGATTATGTCATAAATAAGGAAAGTTAATAGGTCCCAACTCGATTATTCAATTCTAAGCACAAAAGAATTAGCGTCCAAATTTTATGTACGGAATGTATTTCCATCACTTCTGAATGTTATAGAAACTTGAAATTTGGCACGAACATTGATTGTGTCATAAATAGGAAAAGCTAATGGGTCCCAACTCGATTATTCAATTCTATGTGCAAAAGAATTAGCGTCCAAATTTTACGTACGGAATGTAATTTTCTCACTTTCCGGTGTCATAGAAACGTGAAATTTGGCACGGGCATTGATCTATATATATAAAGACGAAAGCCCTCACTGACTAACTTACTCACTGACTCACTGACTGACTCGCCAAAAGTTCTCCAACTTCCCGATGTCATAAAAACAAGAAATTTGGCACAAGCATAGATTATCTCCAAAACAGGAAAAGTAATTGGGTCCGAACCCGATTATTCTATTCTAAGTGCAAAAAAATTAGCGCCAAAATTTTACGTACGGAATCTAATTCTCTCACGTCCCAATGTAATAGAAACTTGAAATTTGGCACGAGCATTAATTATGTCATAAATAGGAAAAGCTAATGGGTCCCAACTCAACTATTCAATTCTAAGCACCAAAGAATTTGCATCCAAATTTTACATTCGGAAACTAATTTTCTCACTTCCCGATGTCATAGAAACTTGAAATTTGGCACGAGCATTAATTATGTCATAAATAGGAAAAGTTAATGGGTCCCAACTCGATTATTCAATTCCAAGCGCCAAAGAATTAGCGTCCAAATTTTACGTACGGAATCTAATTTTCTCACTTCCTGATGCCATAGAAACATGAAATTTGGCACGAGCATTGATTGTCATGAATAGGAAAAGTTAATGGGTCCCAACTCGATTATTGAATTCTAAGCGCCAAATAATTAGCGTTCACATTTTACGAACGGAATCTAATTCTCTCACTTCCCGATGTAATTTGGCACGAGCATGGATTATGTCATAAATAGGAAAAGTTAATGGGTCCCAACTCAATTATTCAATTCTAAGTACCAAAGTATTACCGTCCAAATTTTATGTACCAAATCTAATTCCATGACTTCCCAATGTTATAGAAACTTGAAATTTGTCACGAGCATTGATTATGTCATAAATAGGAAAAGCTAATGGGTCCCAACTCAATTATTCAATTCTAAGCGCCAAAGAATTAGCGTCCAAATTTTACGTACGGAACCTCATTTTCTCACTTCCCGATGTCATAGAAACTTGAAATTTGGCATGAGCATTGATTGTCATAAATAGGAAAACTTATTGGGTCCCAACTCGATTATTCAATTCTAAGCGCCAAACAATTAGCGTTCACATTTTACGTACGGAATCTAATTCTCTCACTTCCCGATGTAATTTGGCACGAGCATGGATTTTGTCATAAATAGGAAAAGTTAATGGGTCCCAACTCGATTGTTCAATTCTATGCGCCAAAGAATTAGCGTCCAAATTTTACGTACAGAATGTAATTTTCTCACTTTCCGTTGTCATAGAAACGTGAAATTTGGCACGAGCATAGATTATGTCATAAATAGGAAAAGCTAATGGGTCCCAACTCGATTATTCTATTCTATGCGCCAAAGAATTAGCGTCCAAATTTTACGTACGGAATCTAATTTTCTCACTTTCAGGTGTCATAGAAACGTAAAATTTGGCACGAGCATTGATCATGCTATAAATAGGAAAAGCTAATGGGTCCCAACATTATTATTTAATTCTATGCGCAAAAGAATTAGCGTCCAAATTTTACGTACGGAATGTAATTTTCTCACTTTCCGGTGTCATAGAAATGTGAAATTTGGCACGGGCATTGATCTATATATATATAAAGACGAAAGCCCTCACTGACTAACTTACTCACTGACTCACTGACTGACTCGCCAAAAGTTCTCCAACTTCCCGATGTCATAAAAACAAGAAATTTGGCACAAGCATAGATTATCTCCAAAACAGGAAAAGTAATTGGGTCCCAACCCGATTATTCTATTCTAAGCACAAAAGAATTAGCGTCCAAATTTTATGTACGGAATCTAATTCCATCACTTCCCGATGTCATAGAAACATGAAATTTGACACGAGCATTGATTATGTCATAAATAGGAAAAGTTAATGGGTCCCAACTCGATTATTTAATTCTAAGCGCAAAAAAATTAGCATCCAAATTTTACTTTCGGAATCTAATTTTCTCACTTCCCGATGTAATAGAAACATGAAATTTGACACGAGCATTGATTATGTCATAAATAGGAAAAGTTAATGGGTCCCAACTTGATTATTCAATTCTAAGCGCCAAAGAATTAGCGTCCAAATTTTACGTACGGAATCTAATTCTCTCACTTCCTGATGTAATTTGGCACAAGCATTGATTATGTCATAAATAGGGAAAGTTAATAGGTCCCAACTCGATTATTCAATTCTAAGCACAAAAGAATTAGCGTCCAAATTTTATGTACGGAATGTAATTCCATCACTTCCGAATGTTATAGAAACTTGAAATTTGGCACGAACATTGATTATGTCATAAATAGGAAAAGCTAATGGGTCCCAACTCGATTATTCAATTCTATGCGCAAAAGAATTAGCGTCCAAATTTTACGTACGGAATGTAATTTTCTCACTTTCCGGTTTCATAGAAACGTGAAATTTGGCACGGGCATTGATCTATATATATAAAGACAAAAGCCCTCACTGACTCACTTACTCACTGACTCACTGACTGACTCGCCAAAAGTTCTCCAACTTCCCGATGTCATAAAAACATGAAATTTGGCACAAGCATAGATTATCTCCAAAACAGGAAAAGTAATTGGGTCCCAACCCGATTATTCTATTCTAAGTGCAAAAAAATTAGCGCCAAAATTTTACGTACGGAATCTAATTCTCTCACGTCCCAATGTAATAGAAACTTGAAATTTGGCACAGGCATTGATTATGTCATAAATAGGAAAAGTTAATGGGTCCCAACTCGATTATTTAATTCTAAGCGTAAAAGAATTAGTGTCCAAATTTTACGTACGGAATGTAATTCTCTCACTTCCCAATGTAATAGAAACTTGAAATTTGGCACGAGCATTGATTATGTCATAAATAGGAAAAGTTAATGAGTCCCAACTCGATTATTCAATTCTAAGCATAAAAGAATTAGCATCCAAATTTTGCATACGGAATCTAATTCTCTCACTTACCGATGTAATTTGGCACGAGCATTGATTATGTCATAAATAGGGAAAGTAAATAGGTCCCAACTCGATTATTCGATTCTAAGCACAAAAGAATTAGCGTCCAAATTTTATGTACGGAATCTAATTCCATCACTTCCCGATGTCTTAGAAACATTAAATTTGACACGAGCATTGATGTCTTAAATAGGAAAAGCTAATGGGTCCCAACTCGATTATTCAATTTTAAGCACAAAAAAATTAGCGTCCAAATTTTACGTACGGAATCTAATTCTCTCACTTCCCAATGTAATAGCAACTTGAAATTTGGCACGAGCATTGATTATGTCATAAATAGGAAAAGTTAATGAGTCCCAATTCGATTATTTAATTCTAAGCACCAAAGAATTTGCGTCCAAATTTTACGTACGGAATCTAATTTTCTCACTTCCCGAAGTCACAGAAACTTGAAATTTGACACGAGCATTTATTATGTCATAAATAGAAAAAGATAATGGGTTCCAACTCGATTATTAAATTCTAAGCGCCAAAGAATTAGCGTCCAAATTTTACGTACAGAATTTAATTCTCTCACTTCCCGATGTAATTTGGCACGAGCATTGATTATGTCATAAATAGGGAAAGTTAATGGGTCCCAACTTGATTATTCAATTCTAAGCGCAAAAAAATTAGCGTCCAAATTTTACGTGCGGAATCTAATTTTCTCACTTCCCAATGTAATAGAAACTTGAAATTTGGCACGAGCATTAATTATGTCATAAATAGGAAAAGCTAATGGGTCCCAACTCAACTATTCAATTCTAAGCACCAAAGAATTTGCATCCAAATTTTACATTCGGAATCTAATTTTCTCACTTCCCGATGTCATAGAAACTTGAAATTTGGCACGAGCATTAATTATGTCATCAATAGGAAAAGTTAATGGGTCCCAACTTGATTATTCAATTCCAAGCGCCAAAGAATTAGCGTCCAAATTTTACGTACGGAATCTAATTTTCTCACTTCCTGATGCCATAGAAACATGAAATTTGGCACGAGCATTGATTGTCATAAATAGGAAAAGTTAATGGGTCCCAACTCGATTATTGAATTCTAAGCGCCAAATAATTAGCGTTCACATTTTACGTACGGAATCTAATTCTCTCACTTCCCGATGTAATTTGGCACGAGCATGGATTATGTCATAAATAGGAAAAGTTAATGGGTCCCAACTCAATTATTCAATTCTAAGTGCCAAAGAATTACCGTCCAAATTTTATGTACCAAATCTAATTCCATGACTTCCCAATGTTATAGAAACTTGAAATTTGTCACGAGCATTGATTATGTCATAAATAGGAAAAGCTAATGGGTCCCAACTCAATTATTCAATTCTAAGCGCCAAAGAATTAGCGTCCAAATTTTACGTACGGAACCTCATTTTCTCAATTTCCAATATCATAGAAACATGAAATTTGATATGAGCATTGATTATGTCATAAATAGGAAAAGTTAATGGGTCCCAACTCGATTATTCAATTCTAAGCGCCAAAGAATTAGCGTCCAAATTTTACATACGGAATCTAATTTTCTGACTTCCCGATGTCAAAGAAACTTGAAATTTGGCATGAGCATTGATTGTCATAAATAGGAAAACTTAATGGGTCCCAATTCGATTATTCAATTATAAGCGCCAAAGAATTAGCGTTCAAATTTTACGTACGGAATCTAATTCTCTCACTTCCCGATGTTATTTGCCATGAGCATTGATTATGTCATAAATAGGGAAAGTTAATAGGTCCCAACTAGATTATTCAATTCTAAGCACAAAAGAATTAGCGTCCAAATTTTATGTACGGAATCTAATTCCATCACTTCCCAATGTTATGGAAACTTGAAATTTGGCACGAGCATTGATTATGTCATAAATAGGAAAAGTTAATGGGTCCCAGTTCGATTATTCATTTCTAAGCGCAAAAGAATTAGCGTTCAAATTTTACGTACGGAATCTAATCCTTTCACTTCCCAATGTCATAAAAACTTAAAATTTGGCACGAGCATTGATTATGTCATAAATAGAAAAAGGTAATAGGTCCCATTTTGATTATTTAATTCTAAGTGCCAAAGAAATAGCGTCCAAATTTTATGTACCGAATCTAATTCTCTCACTTTGCGATGTCATAGAAACTTGAAATTTGGCCCGAGCATTGATTATATCATAAATAGGAAAAGTTAACGGGTCCCAACTCGATTATTCAATTCTAAGCATAAAAGAATTAGCATCCAAATTTTGCATACGGAATCTAATTCTCTCACTTACCGATGTAATTTGGCACGAGCATTGATTATGTCATAAATAGGGAAAGTTAATAGGTAGAGATGAGCGAACACCAAAATGTTCGGGTGTTCGTTATTCGGAATGAACTTCCCGCGATGTTCGAGGGTTCGTTTCGAACAACGAACCCCATTGAAGTCAATGGGCGACCAGAGCATTTTTGTATTTCGCCGATGCTCGCTAAGGTTTTCATGTGTGAAAATCTGGGCAATTCAAGAAAGTGATGGGAATGACACAGAAACGGATAGGGCAGGCGAGGGGCTACATGTTGGGCTGCATCTCAAGTTCACAGGTCCCACTATTAAGCCACAATACCGGCAAGAGTGGGCCCCCCCCCCCAACAACTTTTACTTCTGAAAAGCCCTCATTAGCATGGCATACCTTTGCTAAGCACCACACTAGCTACAACAAAGCACAATCACTGCCTGGATGACACTCCACTGCCACTTCTCCTGGGTTACATGCTGACCAACCGCCCCCCCCCTCCCCCCCACAGCGCACACCAAAGTGTCCCTGCGCAGCCTTCAGCTGCCCTCATGCCACGCCACACTAATGTCTATTTAGAAGTGCGTCTGCCATGAGGAGGAACCGCAGGCACACACTGCAGAGGGTTGGCACGGCTAGGCAGCGACCCTCTTTAAAAGGGGCGGGGCGATAGCCCACAATGCTGTACATAAGCAATGAGAAATAGAATCCTGTGCCACCGCCATCAGGAGCTGCACACGTAGGCATAGCAATGGGGAACCTATGTGCCACACACTATTCATTCTGTCAAGGTGTCTGCATGCCCCAGTTAGACCGGGCTTTTTAATTCATAGACACAGGCAGGTACAACTCCCTATTGTGAAGTCCCTGTGGACCGACAGCATGGGTGGGTGCCAGGAAGCCACCGGCGGTACATAGAAATATCCCATTGCATTGCCCAACACAGCTGAGGTAGTAATGTCGTGCGTAATACAGGTGGGCTTCGGCCCACACTGCATGCCCCAGTCAGACTGGGGTTCTTTAGAAGTGTACAGATGTATTAAAAACTCAGTGTGCACCTACAGCATGGGTGGCTCCCTGGAACCCACCGGCGGTACATAAAAATATCCCATTGCATTGCCCAACACAGCTGAGGTAGTAATGTCGTGCTTAATGCAGGTGGGCTTCGGCCCACACTGCATGCCCCAGTCAGACTGGGGTTCTTTAGAAGTGGACACATGTAGGTTAAACTCCCTGTGGACCCACTGCCTGGGTGGGTGCCAGGAAGCCACCGGCGGTACATAGAAATATCCCATTGCATTGCCCAACACAGCTGAGGTAGTAATGTCGTGCGTAATACAGGTGGGCTTCGGCCCACACTGCATGCCCCAGTCAGACTGGGGTTCTTTAGAAGTGTACAGATGTATTAAAAACTCCGTGTGCACCTACAGCATGGGTGGCTCCCTGGAACCCACCGGCGGTACACAAAAATATCCCATTGCATTGCCCAACACAGCTGAGGTAACGTCAGCTGTAATGCAGGTGGGCTAAAAATTAATTTGATTACACTGTAGGCGAGGGCCCACAAAAATTGCTGTATCAACAGTACTAATGTACATCCCAAAAATTGGCCATGGCCAGCCAAGAGGGCAGGTGAAACCCTTTATTGCTTTGGTTAATGTGGCTTAAGTGGTAACTAGGCCTGGAGGCAGCCCAGTGTAACGAAAAATTGGTTCAAGTTAAAGTTCCAACGCTTTTAAGCGCATTGAAACTTATAAAAATTGTTCAGAAAAATTATTTGAGTGAGCCTTGTGGCCCTAAGAAAAATTGCCCGTTCAGCGTGATTACGTGAGGTTTCAGGAGGAGGAGCAGGAGGAGGAGGAGGAATATTAGACACAGATTGATGAAGCAGAAATGTCCCCGTTTTGGATGGTGAGAGAGAACGTAGCTTCCATCCGCGGGTGCAGCCTACGTATTGCTTACGTATCGCTGCTGTCCGCTGGTGGAGAACAGAAGTCTGGGGAAATCCAGCCTTTGTTCATCTTGATGAGTGTTAGCCTGTCGGCACTGTCGGTTGACAGGCGGGTACGCTTATCTGTGATGATTCCCCCAGCCGCACTAAACACCCTCTCCGACAAGACGCTAGCCGCAGGACAAGCAAGCACCTCCAGTGCATACAGCGCTAGTTCAGGCCACGTGTCCAGCTTCGACACTCAGTAGTTGTAGGGGGCAGAGGCGTCACCAAGGATGGTCGTGCGATCCGCTACGTACTCCCTCACCATCCTTTTACAGTGCTCCCGCCGACTCAGCCGTGACTGGGGAGCGGTGACACAGTCTTGGTGGGGAGCCATAAAGCTGGCCAGGCCCTTAAAGACTGTTGCACTGCCTGGGATGTACATGCTGCTCGATCTACGCACATCCCCTGCTACCTTGCCCTCGGTACTGCGCCTTCTGCCACTAGCGCTGTCGGCTGGGAATTTTACCATCAGCTTGTCCGCAAGGGTCCTGTGGTATAGCAACACTCTCGAACCCCTTTCCTCTTCGGGAATCAGAGTGGGCAGGTTCTCCTTATACCGTGGATCGAGCAGTGTGTACACCCAGTAATCCGTCGTGGCCAGAATGCGTGCAACGCGAGGGTCACGAGAAAGGCATCCTAACATGAAGTCAGCCATGTGTGCCAGGGTACCTGTACGCAACACATGGCTGTCTTCACTAGGAAGATCACTTTCAGGATCCTCCTCCTCCTCCTCCTCCTCCTCAGGCCATACACGCTGAAAGGATGACAGGCAATCAGCCGGTGTACCGTCAGCAGCGGCCCAAGCTGTCTCTTCCCCCTCCTCCTCATCCTCCTCATGCTCCTCCTCCTCCTCCTGTACACGCTGAGAAATAGACAGGAGGGTGCCCTGACTATCCAGCGGCATACTGTCTTCCCCCGCCCCCGTTTCCGAGCGCAAAGCAGCTGCCTTTATGGTTTGCAGGGAATTTCTCAAGATGCATAGCAGAGGAATGGTGACGCTAATGATTGTAGCATCGCCGCTCACCACCTGGGTAGACTCCTCAAAATTACCAAGGACATGGCAGATGTCTGCCAACCAGGCCCACTCTTCTGAAAGGAATTGAGGAGGCTGACTCCCACTGCGCCGCCCATGTTGGAGTTGGTATTCGACTATAGCTCTACGTTGTTCATAGAGCCTGGCCAACATGTGGAGCGTAGAGTTCCACCGTGTGGGCACGTCGCACAGCAGTCGGTGCACTGGCAGCTTAAAGTGATGTTGCAGGGTGCGCAGGGTGGCAGCGTCCGTGTGGGACTTGCGGAAATGTGCGCAGAGCCGGCACGCCTTTACGAGCAGTTCTGACAAGCGTGGGTAGCTTTTCAGAAAGCGCTGAACCACCAAATTAAAGACGTGGGCCAGGCATGGCACGTGCGTGAGGCTGCCGAGCTGCAGAGCCGCCACCAGGTTACGGCCGTTGTCACACACGACCATGCCCGGTTGGAGGCTCAGCGGCGCAAGCCAGCGGTCGGTCTGCTGTGTCAGACCCTGCAGCAGTTCGTGGGCCGTGTGCCTCTTATCGCCTAAGCTGAGTAGTTTCAGCACGGCCTGCTGACGCTTGCCCACCGCTGTGCTGCCACACCGCGCGACACCGACTGCTGGCGACATGCTGCTGCTAACACATCTTGATTGCGAGACAGAGGAGGAGGAGGAGGAGGGTGCTTTAGTGGAGGAAGCATACACCTCCGCAGATACCACCACCGAGCTGGGGCCCGCAATTCTGGGGGTGGGTAGGACATGAGCGGTCCCAGGCTCTGACTCTGTCCCAGCCTCCACTAAATTCACCCAATGTGCCGTCAGGGAGATGTAGTGGCCCTGCCCGCCTGTGCTTGTCCACGTGTCCGTAGTTAAGTGGACCGTGGCAGTAACCGCGTTGGTGAGGGCGCGTACAATGTTGCGGGAGACGTGGTCGTGCAGGGCTGGGACGGCACATCGGGAAAAGTAGTGGCGACTGGGAACTGAGTAGCGCGGGGCCGCCGCCTCCATGATACTTTTGAAGGACTCCATTTCCACAACCCTATACGGCAGCATCTCAAAGCTGATGAATTTTGCTATGCGGACGGTTAACGTTTGAGCGTGCGGGTGCGTGGCGGCGTACTTGCGCTTGCGCTCCAACAGTTGCGCAAGCGACGGCTGGACGGTGCGCTGAACTACACTGCTGGATGGCGCCGAGGACAGTGGAGGTGAGGGTGTGGGTGCAGGCCAGGAGACGGTAGTGCCTGTGTCCTGAGAGGGGGGTTGCATCTCAGTGGCAGGTTGGGGCACAGGGGGAGAGGCAGGGGTGCAAACCGGAGGCGCTGAACGGCCTTCGTCCCACCTTGCGGGGTGCTTGGCCATCATATGTCTGCGCATGGTGGTGGTGGTGAGGCTGTTGGTGTTGGCTCCCCGGCTGAGCTTTGCGCGACAAAGGTTGCACACCACTGTTCGTCGGTCGTCAGGCGTCTCTGTGAAAAACTGCCAGACCTTAGAGCACCTCGGCCTCTGCAGGGTGGCATGGCGCGAGGGGGCGCTTTGGGAAACACTTGGTGGATTATTCGGTCTGACCCTGCCTCTACCCCTGGCCACCGCACTGCCTCTTGCAACCTGCCCTGCTGATGCCCTTGACTCCCCCTCTGAAGACCTGTCCTCCTGAGTAAGCGTTGCACACCAGGTGGGGTCAGTCACCTCATCGTCCTGCTGCTCTTCCTCCGAATCCTCTGTGCGCTGCTCCCTCGGACTTACTGCCCTTACTACTACCTCACTGCAAGACAACTGTGTCTGATCGTCATCGTCCTCCTCACCCACAGAAAGTTGTTGAGACAGTTGCCGGAAGTCCCCAGCCTCTTCCCCCGGACCCCGGGAACTTTCGAATGGTTGGGCATCAGTGACGATAAACTCCTCTGGTGGGAGAGGAACCGCTGCTGCCCAATCTAAGCAGGGGCCCGAGAACAGTTCCTGGGAGTGTTCCCGCTCCTGAGCAGGTGTCATTGTAGTGGAGTGAGGAGGCTGGGAGGAAGGAGGAGCAGCAGACAGAGGATTCGGATTTGCAGCAGTGGACGGCGCAGAACTGCGGGTAGACGATAGGTTGCTCGAAGCACTTTCTGCCATCCAGGACAGGACCTGCTCACACTGCTCATTTTCTAATAACCGTCTCCCGCGTGGACCCATTAATTGGGCGATGAATGTGGGGACACCAGAAACGTGCCTCTCTCCTAATCGCGCAGCAGTCGGCTGCGACACACCTGGATCAGGAGCTCGGCCTGTGCCCACACCCTGACTTGGCCCTCCGCGTCCTCGGCCGCGTCCACGTCCTCTAGGCCTACCCCTACCCCTCAGCATGCTGTATTACCAGTGATTTGATTTCACAGGCAGCTAATAAATTGGCGCAAGACTGCAGGCCAAATATAATTTTTTCCCTTTTTTGAAAACGAAAGGCCCCACTGCCTCTAGTGAATGTATAATCTAAGTTTAATAACTGTGCTGTGTCCCTGCTAATGTGTCACAGAACGTGAGGGTAGCAGAGTTATTAACTGTGGCAGAGCAGGTATTTTTTTTCCCAATTAAGGAAAGCAAATGGCGAAGCCAGGAGTAAAACGTAGCTGGGTGCGTCTGATTTTTACAGGTTGCACACGCAGCCGACACGTGTCCACCGCCCTTAGGACGGACAGAGGCAGGACAAATAGAATTATTTTCACTTGTTTTACAAGCAAAAGGCAGCACTGCGTATATTCAATGAATAATAACTGTGTTGTGGCCCTGCCTATACAATTCTTTCCCTGCAGTATCAATGGAGGGTGCAATGCTCTGCAGAGGCGATTTTGAGAAGCAAAAAAAAATGCAGCACAGCTAACAGCAGCCTGGACAGTACTGCACACGGTTAAATATGGCCCTAGAAAGGACCGTTGAGGTTCTTGAAGGCTACACTCACTCCTAACACTCTCCCTGCCTATGCAGCACTTCTGTCCCTAATGCCGGGTGCAACGCTCTGCAGAGCCGATTTTGAGAAGAAAAAAAATTGCCACTGCTAACAGCAGCCAACACACAGCTATCAGTGGCCCTAATAAGGACCTTTGGGGGGTCTTGAAGCCTACACTAACTACCAATTCTTTCCCTACAGCAGCTCCGGTACAAACAGCACTGTCCCTCATCTAACTCACACGGCATCTGAGGCGAACCGCGGGAGGGGCCGACTTTTATGTTCGGGTGACACCTGATCTTCCCAGCCACTCACAGCAGGGGGGTGGTATAGGGCTTGAACGTCACAGGGGGAAGTTGTAATGCCTTCCCTGTCTTTCAATTGGCCAGAAAAGCGCGCTAACGTCTCAGGGAAGTGAAAGTAACCAGAACACCGCATGGTGTTCGTTACGAATAACGAACATCCCGAACACCCTAATATTCGCACGAATATCAAGCTCGGAAGAACACGTTCGCTCATCTCTATTAATAGGTCCCAACTCGATTATTCAATTCTAAGCACAAAAGAATTAGCGTCCAAATTTTATGTACGGAATCTAATTCCATCACTTCCCGATGTTATAGAAACATTAAATTTGACACGAGCATTGATTATGTCTTAAATAGGAAAAGCTAATGGGTCCCAACTCGATTATTCAATTCTAAGCACAAAAAAATTAGCGTCCAAATTTTACGTACGGAATCTAATTCTCTCACTTCCCAATGTAATAGAAACTTGACATTTGGCACGAGCATTGATTATGTCATAAATAGGAAACGTTAATGAGTCCCAACTCGATTATTCAATTCTAAGCGCCAAAGAAATAGCGTCCAAATTTTGCCTACGGAATCTAATTCTCTTCCCGATGTAATTTGGCACGAGCATTGATTATCTCATAAATAGGGAAAGTTAATAGGTCCCAACTCAATTATTCAATTCTATACACAAAAGAATTAGCGTCCAAATTTTATGTACAGAATCCAATTCCATCACTTCCCGATGTTATAGAAACTTGAAATTTGGCACGAGCATTGATTATGTCATAAATAGGAAAAGTTAATGGGTCCCAACTCGATTATTCATTTCTAAACACCAAAGAATTAGCGTCCAAATTTTACGTACGGAATCTAATCCTCTCACTTCCCAATGTCATAAAAACTTAAAATTTGGCACGAGCATTGATTATGTCATAAATAGAAAAAGATAATGGGTCCCAACTCGATTATTCAATTCCAAGTGCCAAAGAATTAGCGTCCAAATTTCTCTTCTTGTATCCTAAAAAACCACTGATCGCTGTATTTTATGGACTACCAAAGATACACAAGGGGCTAGAACCCCTCAAAGGAAGACCCATTGTATCGGGTGTAGAGAGTCTAACCCAAGGAGTAAGCAGATATTTGGATCAGATCCTAAGATCATTTGTTGAAGCGTTGCCATCATACACCAGAGATACAACGGATGTTCTGAAAAGACTGGAGGATGTCTCCTTATCATCGGACACTATGTTTGCGAGCCTGGACGTGGAGTCCCTGTATAGCTCCATCCCTCATAAACAGGGGGTGGAGGCTGTACAATTCTATTTAAATCAAAGAGGGACTCATTTCAGAGCTCACAACTCATTGCTGACACGTCTTTTGTCCTTTATCCTCGAACATAATTATTTTTTGTTCGAAGGAAAATTCTACCACCAGCTCAGGGGTACGGCTATGGGGAGCCCATGTGCCCCCAGCTATGCCAATCTATTCCTGGGCTGGTGGGAGGAGACAAGAGTTTTCTGCGAAGAAAACGAAAAATGGACATCGTGGATAGAACTCTGGCTTAGATATATCGACGACGTCCTGATACTCTGGACAGGTGGCGTTGATGAATTTAATAAATTTGTGACGCACCTTAACAACAATGATCTGAATCTCTTGTTGACATCAGAGATCAATCGGGACAAAATAACGTTTTTGGATCTGAGTATCTCACGGACGGAGGGACATCGTATTGAAGCAACAATCTTCCGCAAGAAAACTGCAACCAATACTCTGCTGCACTGAACGAGCCACCATCCTCTACCATTGAAACGTGGAATTCCTAAGAGCCAGTTCATCAGAGCGCGACGGAATTGTTCTAATGAGATGGATTTTGAACATAAGGCCCGTGAAATGCAACAGAGATTCCTGGATAGGGGCTACCCGGAATATGTAGTTAAGGAAGCAGAACACCATGCTAAGCAATCAATACGAACTAATCTTTTGGAAGTAAGACCTAAGTCGGGAAGCAATGACGTAGTGAGAGTTATTGGCTCATTTGACGACAAATCCCAGGAAGTTAGGGGTATTCTCACTAAATATTGGAACATCTTAAGAAAAGACCCCGATCTTAAAGAGTATCTGACTGTAAGACCACAGATCACCTTCAGACGAGGGAGAAATTTAAAAGATAGGCTGGTACATAGTCATTTACCACCTTCCCAACCAGCCAGAACATGGTTAACACGGGATCCCGTCAAAGGCTCGTATCCCTGCTCGGGATGCAAGGCATGTAGATACATGGTTCGATGTAAGACGTTTAAGAGTTCCACCACTGGAAAGGAGTACACCATCAGGGACTTCATTAACTGTCGTTCCAGTGGTGTTGTCTACATGGCATCTTGTCCATGCCCAATGGATTATATTGGGAAGACGATGCAGCAATTGAGACGGAGGGTGTTAGCACATATTGGAAGCATAAACCGTAACGAACAAACCAGTCTAGCTATTCATATGAAAGAAAAGCATAACAATAACCCCGATCTTGTCACCTTTCGAGGTATCGAGATTATGAAGACGAATGGTAGACGAGGTAATCTGGATAGAAGGCTCCTGCAGAAGGAGAGTGGTTGGCTTTTCAGATTGGACTCTTGTGCACCAAAAGGTCTCAATGAGTGCCTTTCTTTTTCAGCATTCATCTGAAGATATGATAACCCTGCCTGAATTCTTATTGATAGAATTTTTATTAATAGACTAAGTCCCTATATGTGGACTGTTTACCTCTATCATACCGATGTGCTTCACCTCACTCTAGTTGTGGATTCTTAAATCTTGTCTCTGCATTGCGTCTGTGTCTATTTGATTGATGTATCCATCACCTTGTTAACCCCTGATATATTTCCTCGTGTCTGCTAGTGTCAGAATTTAATGCATTTGTATCATCAGAATTTGCTTCTAGCCTTATATTAATATCCTACAATATTCCTCCGTTTACATCTTACCTATGAATATATAATGGGGATTTCATCAACATTTTTACCTCATTTTAATGTTTATTCATGGTGTTACCTGTATTTATGACATCCTCTATTCTTGATTGGATGCTAATAACCGGTTGGTACGTGCGCTAGTCATTCTATATTATGTATATCTTCTATAGCCGATCGGGTGAGAATGACTGGTTTGCGCATGCGCTAGCGAATCCAGTCAAATCGACTATATCAGGGATTAACTCTAAGTCCGGGAGGAGTCACGTGACGTTTTAACGTCATCAATCTATGGTCACGTGGTTACGCCGTGATACGTCAGCACGTTGATGCGTGATGACGTCTTGCTAACACCTGATACATACGGGGGTGTGTAGCAAGGAGGGCGTCTGATTGGAGGATCGGGATCCACCCTAGGGGTGGAATAAGGCGGAGCTTTGTGAATAAAAGAACGGTGTTTGCACCTACATACCATCTATGTCCTAATATCTCGGCCGGTGCGGCTGATATGTGTGCTCTCTGCGCAGGGGTTTGAGCCGACCCTGCTAAACTATTTAATCTCACAGTGGTGGGCTCTGTTAGCCTTCTCTGAGTCTAGGTTATATATCAATCCCAACAACCATATATCGGTGGGATATGAATTTAGACCAGTGAATGGTGATCTTACTCTAATCAATTATATGGAGTCACACAGTGAACTACATCAGTGTGAATGTGACTATTTGTGTCTCCTTTGATTAGTAACAGCAGACTGTCTATACCACAATAGTCCGTTTTCAATAATTCAGACTTTACCATTTGAATAGCCCCATAAATGTGGGCAGAAGCACACTTATATTTGTACACCTATTTTTGGGAGTTTTTTTTACTCATGTTATTCTGAGTTAATAAACACTATTACATCTAGGTGATCATCCGTGTTATTAAGCTCTGTTTTCATCAATACAGAGCCTCATCATTGAATTTGCCCCATAAATGAGGGCTGGAGCACACATCTGTATTTGAACTTATCCTTGGGAATATTTGACTCTTATCTATATTGAGTCAATAACATCATTACATTATTATTGTCAATACGTCTTTTTATCTATGACAATATTAATGTGAATAAGCCCCCTTTTTGAGGGTTGGAGCAGTTGATTGTTCAAAATGAGTGATTCAGTGGATGTTATAGACCCAATTGAATTAGTTGTATCCATCCTGATGAAATAGTGTCCATTTTTTTGGCACTAAAGGAAACGCGTCGATGTGATGTCTGTTTAAACAAGCTCCGGCTATTAGTGATATCAGATATAAGATAGAATAGGTCGCTCCATATAGTCATCTGGCTTATCTTTACCCATTACCTTATGGACATATGAGATATTGAATGAACTTGGAGGGTCATTATCCTGAATCGTACCTCCCTCTAGTTGTCGGTGTCAGCACATCCTGAATATTGTTGCTGGTGGAGTCGTATGACTTCTTTTAATTTCACATATAAGCTTTTTTTAGAATAATTTAATAAAAGTTATTTTTTATACATCAGTAAGGTTCTTTTCGGTGACTGGTTGTTATAATTATTAAAAGAACGTTTCTGCCACAGTGAATAGTCTAAAAATTGTCAAATATGGTAGGTTTCTTGTCAGGACGCATCGATACTGCGCCCTGGCTGTCAGAAGCAAAATCTGTCATTTCAAATCAAGAATTGGATATGCAGACACAAGTAACATCGAGTAATCAAGCCTTCAAAAATCTTACGAAGGTCTACAAAGACTTCGTGAGATCGTGGTGGGAGGTCCAGGGACTCTCTAATTATTTGGAAAGTAAAATTGTGCCCCATGGACTGAGAGTCCAGGTTCTACCCGCCCCTAAATTAAGAAACAGCTCCTTCATGAATAGGTGGGAACAAGAAGCAACGGAATGTTCCTTCCACTTCATGAATCTTTTATTGGAAGAGGAGAAACAAAACCTTGATAAAAACAGCAAAGCTCTTGAGGAATTGATTAAAGAGACTAAAAAATTCTCTAGTGAACAAGACTTTGAAAAAAGAGAAAACACCCTGAAACTGACAATTGAGAAATTTACTCGTCATCTGAAAGAAAGAAAACACTTTCAGTTTAATCGGGATATGAACGACTTTAAAGAAAACAGAGTCTACGAATCCCGATCCCATACTGAATCAGAATATAGTTCGTCAGAGGGTGATTTGTCAAGTAATGAATCATCAAAGAGGGGACAGTTCTCAGGGAGGTCAAGAGGTAGGGGAGTCAGTAGAACCAGGCCAAGAACTAGAGCTAGATTTGGCCATAATGAGGGCCGTTTTTTAGGTCAACCGATCTCTCACTATATGTTGAGAGATCGGGGCCTTCCAGGCAATTTCCAATAGTAATGGATGAGTCGTCTTCTGGAACCATGGATACCCTAAATAAAGATAATCGGTCAATGGAGGCAGAATTACAAATCATAAACTTATCATCGAGAACTTTATCAGATAATGAACAGTCTTTACTAAAGAGGGGGTTGTCATTTATACCGACGAACAGATACGATTGCTTTACTTGGACTAAAGATATCTCTCTATTTTTGAGGAAACTGCGGTGGAGGAAACATTTTGCAGTGGAAGGAAAGAAAAAATGTTTGGAACTGGGTTTAGACCCCAGCGATCAGGGAGCACTTGAGACATTGATAGCGTTGGAACAGGAGGGAACAAGGGATCCAGGTGTTGGTCCCTTTACTGGTCTTAAGCCAAAGAACACCAGTTCACCTTCGGGTGAGTATCCGTTTATAGACCTATTTGAGTCAATGGTTAATACAGACCTGAAAGATCTCTCTTCGGATAAAGTTAAATTTAGTCATCATAATTTGACATCAGAAGAGAAAAAGGCTCTAATTGAGCTTAAAAATGACTCAAGTGTTGTGGTGAAACCTTCAGATAAAGGGGGCAACATCGTGATGCTAGATCGCGATAAGTACCGCGATATGTGCCTCCTAATACTGAATGATAGATCTACATATAAGATTTTGGAATGTGATCCTACAGATCGCTTCCAGAGTGAATTGAATGATATACTTACCATGGCGAAATCTGACCTCCTGATTGGTAACAACGAATTTCTCTTCTTGTATCCTAAAAAACCACTGATCGCTGTATTTTATGGACTACCAAAGATACACAAGGGGCTAGAACCCCTCAAAGGAAGACCCATTGTATCGGGTGTAGAGAGTCTAACCCAAGGAGTAAGCAGATATTTGGATCAGATCCTAAGATCATTTGTTGAAGCGTTGCCATCATACACCAGAGATACAACGGATGTTCTGAAAAGACTGGAGGATGTCTCCTTATCATCGGACACTATGTTTGCGAGCCTGGACGTGGAGTCCCTGTATAGCTCCATCCCTCATAAACAGGGGGTGGAGGCTGTACAATTCTATTTAAATCAAAGAGGGACTCATTTCAGAGCTCACAACTCATTGCTGACACGTCTTTTGTCCTTTATCCTCGAACATAATTATTTTTTGTTCGAAGGAAAATTCTACCACCAGCTCAGGGGTACGGCTATGGGGAGCCCATGTGCCCCCAGCTATGCCAATCTATTCCTGGGCTGGTGGGAGGAGACAAGAGTTTTCTGCGAAGAAAACGAAAAATGGACATCGTGGATAGAACTCTGGCTTAGATATATCGACGACGTCCTGATACTCTGGACAGGTGGCGTTGATGAATTTAATAAATTTGTGACGCACCTTAACAACAATGATCTGAATCTCTTGTTGACATCAGAGATCAATCGGGACAAAATAACGTTTTTGGATCTGAGTATCTCACGGACGGAGGGACATCGTATTGAAGCAACAATCTTCCGCAAGAAAACTGCAACCAATACTCTGCTGCACTGAACGAGCCACCATCCTCTACCATTGAAACGTGGAATTCCTAAGAGCCAGTTCATCAGAGCTCGACGGAATTGTTCTAATGAGATGGATTTTGAACATAAGGCCCGTGAAATGCAACAGAGATTCCTGGATAGGGGCTACCCGGAATATGTAGTTAAGGAAGCAGAACACCATGCTAAGCAATCAATACGAACTAATCTTTTGGAAGTAAGACCTAAGTCGGGAAGCAATGACGTAGTGAGAGTTATTGGCTCATTTGACGACAAATCCCAGGAAGTTAGGGGTATTCTCACTAAATATTGGAACATCTTAAGAAAAGACCCCGATCTTAAAGAGTATCTGACTGTAAGACCACAGATCACCTTCAGACGAGGGAGAAATTTAAAAGATAGGCTGGTACATAGTCATTTACCACCTTCCCAACCAGCCAGAACATGGTTAACACGGGATCCCGTCAAAGGCTCGTATCCCTGCTCGGGATGCAAGGCATGTAGATACATGGTTCGATGTAAGACGTTTAAGAGTTCCACCACTGGAAAGGAGTACACCATCAGGGACTTCATTAACTGTCGTTCCAGTGGTGTTGTCTACATGGCATCTTGTCCATGCCCAATGGATTATATTGGGAAGACGATGCAGCAATTGAGACGGAGGGTGTTAGCACATATTGGAAGCATAAACCGTAACGAACAAACCAGTCTAGCTATTCATATGAAAGAAAAGCATAACAATAACCCCGATCTTGTCACCTTTCGAGGTATCGAGATTATGAAGACGAATGGTAGACGAGGTAATCTGGATAGAAGGCTCCTGCAGAAGGAGAGTGGTTGGCTTTTCAGATTGGACTCTTGTGCACCAAAAGGTCTCAATGAGTGCCTTTCTTTTTCAGCATTCATCTGAAGATATGATAACCCTGCCTGAATTCTTATTGATAGAATTTTTATTAATAGACTAAGTCCCTATATGTGGACTGTTTACCTCTATCATACCGATGTGCTTCACCTCACTCTAGTTGTGGATTCTTAAATCTTGTCTCTGCATTGCGTCTGTGTCTATTTGATTGATGTATCCATCACCTTGTTAACCCCTGATATATTTCCTCGTGTCTGCTAGTGTCAGAATTTAATGCATTTGTATCATCAGAATTTGCTTCTAGCCTTATATTAATATCCTACAATATTCCTCCGTTTACATCTTACCTATGAATATATAATGGGGATTTCATCAACATTTTTACCTCATTTTAATGTTTATTCATGGTGTTACCTGTATTTATGACATCCTCTATTCTTGATTGGATGCTAATAACCGGTTGGTACGTGCGCTAGTCATTCTATATTATGTATATCTTCTATAGCCGATCGGGTGAGAATGACTGGTTTGCGCATGCGCTAGCGAATCCAGTCAAATCGACTATATCAGGAATTAACTCTAAGTCCGGGAGGAGTCACGTGACGTTTTAACGTCATCAATCTATGGTCACGTGGTTACGCCGTGATACGTCAGCACGTTGATGCGTGATGACGTCTTGCTAACACCTGATACATACGGGGGTGTGTAGCAAGGAGGGCGTCTGATTGGAGGATCGGGATCCACCCTAGGGGTGGAATAAGGCGGAGCTTTGTGAATAAAAGAACGGTGTTTGCACCTACATACCATCTATGTCCTAATATCTCGGCCGGTGCGGCTGATATGTGTGCTCTCTGCGCAGGGGTTTGAGCCGACCCTGCTAAACTATTTAATCTCACAGTGGTGGGCTCTGTTAGCCTTCTCTGAGTCTTGGTTATATATCAATCCCAACAACCATATATCGGTGGGATATGAATTTAGACCAGTGAATGGTGATCTTACTCTAATCAATTATATGGAGTCACACAGTGAACTACATCAGTGTGAATGTGACTATTTGTGTCTCCTTTGATTAGTAACAGCAGACTGTCTATACCACAATAGTCCGTTTTCAATAATTCAGACTTTACCATTTGAATAGCCCCATAAATGTGGGCAGAAGCACACTTATATTTGTACACCTATTTTTGGGAGTTTTTTTTACTCATGTTATTCTGAGTTAATAAACACTATTACATCTAGGTGATCATCCGTGTTATTAAGCTCTGTTTTCATCAATACAGAGCCTCATCATTGAATTTGCCCCATAAATGAGGGCTGGAGCACACATCTGTATTTGAACTTATCCTTGGGAATATTTGACTCTTATCTATATTGAGTCAATAACATCATTACATTATTATTGTCAATACGTCTTTTTATCTATGACAATATTAATGTGAATAAGCCCCCTTTTTGAGGGTTGGAGCAGTTGATTGTTCAAAATGAGTGATTCAGTGGATGTTATAGACCCAATTGAATTAGTTGTATCCATCCTGATGAAATAGTGTCCATTTTTTTGGCACTAAAGGAAACGCGTCGATGTGATGTCTGTTTAAACAAGCTCCGGCTATTAGTGATATCAGATATAAGATAGAATAGGTCGCTCCATATAGTCATCTGGCTTATCTTTACCCATTACCTTATGGACATATGAGATATTGAATGAACTTGGAGGGTCATTATCCTGAATCGTACCTCCCTCTAGTTGTCGGTGTCAGCACATCCTGAATATTGTTGCTGGTGGAGTCGTATGACTTCTTTTAATTTCACATATAAGCTTTTTTTAGAATAATTTAATAAAAGTTATTTTTTATACATCAGTAAGGTTCTTTTCGGTGACTGGTTGTTATAATTATTAAAAGAACGTTTCTGCCACAGTGAATAGTCTAAAAATTGTCAAATATGGTAGGTTTCTTGTCAGGACGCATCGATACTGCGCCCTGGCTGTCAGAAGCAAAATCTGTCATTTCAAATCAAGAATTGGATATGCAGACACAAGTAACATCGAGTAATCAAGCCTTCAAAAATCTTACGAAGGTCTACAAAGACTTCGTGAGATCGTGGTGGGAGGTCCAGGGACTCTCTAATTATTTGGAAAGTAAAATTGTGCCCCATGGACTGAGAGTCCAGGTTCTACCCGCCCCTAAATTAAGAAACAGCTCCTTCATGAATAGGTGGGAACAAGAAGCAACGGAATGTTCCTTCCACTTCATGAATCTTTTATTGGAAGAGGAGAAACAAAACCTTGATAAAAACAGCAAAGCTCTTGAGGAATTGATTAAAGAGACTAAAAAATTCTCTAGTGAACAAGACTTTGAAAAAAGAGAAAACACCCTGAAACTGACAATTGAGAAATTTACTCGTCATCTGAAAGAAAGAAAACACTTTCAGTTTAATCGGGATATGAACGACTTTAAAGAAAACAGAGTCTACGAATCCCGATCCCATACTGAATCAGAATATAGTTCGTCAGAGGGTGATTTGTCAAGTAATGAATCATCAAAGAGGGGACAGTTCTCAGGGAGGTCAAGAGGTAGGGGAGTCAGTAGAACCAGGCCAAGAACTAGAGCTAGATTTGGCCATAATGAGGGCCGTTTTTTAGGTCAACCGATCTCTCACTATATGTTGAGAGATCGGGGCCTTCCAGGCAATTTCCAATAGTAATGGATGAGTCGTCTTCTGGAACCATGGATACCCTAAATAAAGATAATCGGTCAATGGAGGCAGAATTACAAATCATAAACTTATCATCGAGAACTTTATCAGATAATGAACAGTCTTTACTAAAGAGGGGGTTGTCATTTATACCGACGAACAGATACGATTGCTTTACTTGGACTAAAGATATCTCTGTATTTTTGAGGAAACTGCGGTGGAGGAAACATTTTGCAGTGGAAGGAAAGAAAAAATGTTTGGAACTGGGTTTAGACCCCAGCGATCAGGGAGCACTTGAGACATTGATAGCGTTGGAACAGGAGGGAACAAGGGATCCAGGTGTTGGTCCCTTTACTGGTCTTAAGCCAAAGAACACCAGTTCACCTTCGGGTGAGTATCCGTTTATAGACCTATTTGAGTCAATGGTTAATACAGACCTGAAAGATCTCTCTTCGGATAAAGTTAAATTTAGTCATCATAATTTGACATCAGAAGAGAAAAAGGCTCTAATTGAGCTTAAAAATGACTCAAGTGTTGTGGTGAAACCTTCAGATAAAGGGGGCAACATCGTGATGCTAGATCGCGATAAGTACCGCGATATGTGCCTCCTAATACTGAATGATAGATCTACATATAAGATTTTGGAATGTGATCCTACAGATCGCTTCCAGAGTGAATTGAATGATATACTTACCATGGCGAAATCTGACCTCCTGATTGGTAACAACGAATTTCTCTTCTTGTATCCTAAAAAACCACTGATCGCTGTATTTTATGGACTACCAAAGATACACAAGGGGCTAGAACCCCTCAAAGGAAGACCCATTGTATCGGGTGTAGAGAGTCTAACCCAAGGAGTAAGCAGATATTTGGATCAGATCCTAAGATCATTTGTTGAAGCGTTGCCATCATACACCAGAGATACAACGGATGTTCTGAAAAGACTGGAGGATGTCTCCTTATCATCGGACACTATGTTTGCGAGCCTGGACGTGGAGTCCCTGTATAGCTCCATCCCTCATAAACAGGGGGTGGAGGCTGTACAATTCTATTTAAATCAAAGAGGGACTCATTTCAGAGCTCACAACTCATTGCTGACACGTCTTTTGTCCTTTATCCTCGAACATAATTATTTTTTGTTCGAAGGAAAATTCTACCACCAGCTCAGGGGTACGGCTATGGGGAGCCCATGTGCCCCCAGCTATGCCAATCTATTCCTGGGCTGGTGGGAGGAGACAAGAGTTTTCTGCGAAGAAAACGAAAAATGGACATCGTGGATAGAACTCTGGCTTAGATATATCGACGACGTCCTGATACTCTGGACAGGTGGCGTTGATGAATTTAATAAATTTGTGACGCACCTTAACAACAATGATCTGAATCTCTTGTTGACATCAGAGATCAATCGGGACAAAATAACGTTTTTGGATCTGAGTATCTCACGGACGGAGGGACATCGTATTGAAGCAACAATCTTCCGCAAGAAAACTGCAACCAATACTCTGCTGCACTGAACGAGCCACCATCCTCTACCATTGAAACGTGGAATTCCTAAGAGCCAGTTCATCAGAGCTCGACGGAATTGTTCTAATGAGATGGATTTTGAACATAAGGCCCGTGAAATGCAACAGAGATTCCTGGATAGGGGCTACCCGGAATATGTAGTTAAGGAAGCAGAACACCATGCTAAGCAATCAATACGAACTAATCTTTTGGAAGTAAGACCTAAGTCGGGAAGCAATGACGTAGTGAGAGTTATTGGCTCATTTGACGACAAATCCCAGGAAGTTAGGGGTATTCTCACTAAATATTGGAACATCTTAAGAAAAGACCCCGATCTTAAAGAGTATCTGACTGTAAGACCACAGATCACCTTCAGACGAGGGAGAAATTTAAAAGATAGGCTGGTACATAGTCATTTACCACCTTCCCAACCAGCCAGAACATGGTTAACACGGGATCCCGTCAAAGGCTCGTATCCCTGCTCGGGATGCAAGGCATGTAGATACATGGTTCGATGTAAGACGTTTAAGAGTTCCACCACTGGAAAGGAGTACACCATCAGGGACTTCATTAACTGTCGTTCCAGTGGTGTTGTCTACATGGCATCTTGTCCATGCCCAATGGATTATATTGGGAAGACGATGCAGCAATTGAGACGGAGGGTGTTAGCACATATTGGAAGCATAAACCGTAACGAACAAACCAGTCTAGCTATTCATATGAAAGAAAAGCATAACAATAACCCCGATCTTGTCACCTTTCGAGGTATCGAGATTATGAAGACGAATGGTAGACGAGGTAATCTGGATAGAAGGCTCCTGCAGAAGGAGAGTGGTTGGCTTTTCAGATTGGACTCTTGTGCACCAAAAGGTCTCAATGAGTGCCTTTCTTTTTCAGCATTCATCTGAAGATATGATAACCCTGCCTGAATTCTTATTGATAGAATTTTTATTAACAGACTAAGTCCCTATATGTGGACTGTTTACCTCTATCATACCGATGTGCTTCACCTCACTCTAGTTGTGGATTCTTAAATCTTGTCTCTGCATTGCGTCTGTGTCTATTTGATTGATGTATCCATCACCTTGTTAACCCCTGATATATTTCCTCGTGTCTGCTAGTGTCAGAATTTAATGCATTTGTATCATCAGAATTTGCTTCTAGCCTTATATTAATATCCTACAATATTCCTCCGTTTACATCTTACCTATGAATATATAATGGGGATTTCATCAACATTTTTACCTCATTTTAATGTTTATTCATGGTGTTACCTGTATTTATGACATCCTCTATTCTTGATTGGATGCTAATAACCGGTTGGTACGTGCGCTAGTCATTCTATATTATGTATATCTTCTATAGCCGATCGGGTGAGAATGACTGGTTTGCGCATGCGCTAGCGAATCCAGTCAAATCGACTATATCAGGGATTAACTCTAAGTCCGGGAGGAGTCACGTGACGTTTTAACGTCATCAATCTATGGTCACGTGGTTACGCCGTGATACGTCAGCACGTTGATGCGTGATGACGTCTTGCTAACACCTGATACATACGGGGGTGTGTAGCAAGGAGGGCGTCTGATTGGAGGATCGGGATCCACCCTAGGGGTGGAATAAGGCGGAGCTTTGTGAATAAAAGAACGGTGTTTGCACCTACATACCATCTATGTCCTAATATCTCGGCCGGTGCGGCTGATATGTGTGCTCTCTGCGCAGGGGTTTGAGCCGACCCTGCTAAACTATTTAATCTCACAGTGGTGGGCTCTGTTAGCCTTCTCTGAGTCTTGGTTATATATCAATCCCAACAACCATATATCGGTGGGATATGAATTTAGACCAGTGAATGGTGATCTTACTCTAATCAATTATATGGAGTCACACAGTGAACTACATCAGTGTGAATGTGACTATTTGTGTCTCCTTTGATTAGTAACAGCAGACTGTCTATACCACAATAGTCCGTTTTCAATAATTCAGACTTTACCATTTGAATAGCCCCATAAATGTGGGCAGAAGCACACTTATATTTGTACACCTATTTTTGGGAGTTTTTTTTACTCATGTTATTCTGAGTTAATAAACACTATTACATCTAGGTGATCATCCGTGTTATTAAGCTCTGTTTTCATCAATACAGAGCCTCATCATTGAATTTGCCCCATAAATGAGGGCTGGAGCACACATCTGTATTTGAACTTATCCTTGGGAATATTTGACTCTTATCTATATTGAGTCAATAACATCATTACATTATTATTGTCAATACGTCTTTTTATCTATGACAATATTAATGTGAATAAGCCCCCTTTTTGAGGGTTGGAGCAGTTGATTGTTCAAAATGAGTGATTCAGTGGATGTTATAGACCCAATTGAATTAGTTGTATCCATCCTGATGAAATAGTGTCCATTTTTTTGGCACTAAAGGAAACGCGTCGATGTGATGTCTGTTTAAACAAGCTCCGGCTATTAGTGATATCAGATATAAGATAGAATAGGTCGCTCCATATAGTCATCTGGCTTATCTTTACCCATTACCTTATGGACATATGAGATATTGAATGAACTTGGAGGGTCATTATCCTGAATCGTACCTCCCTCTAGTTGTCGGTGTCAGCACATCCTGAATATTGTTGCTGGTGGAGTCGTATGACTTCTTTTAATTTCACATATAAGCTTTTTTTAGAATAATTTAATAAAAGTTATTTTTTATACATCAGTAAGGTTCTTTTCGGTGACTGGTTGTTATAATTATTAAAAGAACGTTTCTGCCACAGTGAATAGTCTAAAAATTGTCAAATATGGTAGGTTTCTTGTCAGGACGCATCGATACTGCGCCCTGGCTGTCAGAAGCAAAATCTGTCATTTCAAATCAAGAATTGGATATGCAGACACAAGTAACATCGAGTAATCAAGCCTTCAAAAATCTTACGAAGGTCTACAAAGACTTCGTGAGATCGTGGTGGGAGGTCCAGGGACTCTCTAATTATTTGGAAAGTAAAATTGTGCCCCATGGACTGAGAGTCCAGGTTCTACCCGCCCCTAAATTAAGAAACAGCTCCTTCATGAATAGGTGGGAACAAGAAGCAACGGAATGTTCCTTCCACTTCATGAATCTTTTATTGGAAGAGGAGAAACAAAACCTTGATAAAAACAGCAAAGCTCTTGAGGAATTGATTAAAGAGACTAAAAAATTCTCTAGTGAACAAGACTTTGAAAAAAGAGAAAACACCCTGAAACTGACAATTGAGAAATTTACTCGTCATCTGAAAGAAAGAAAACACTTTCAGTTTAATCGGGATATGAACGACTTTAAAGAAAACAGAGTCTACGAATCCCGATCCCATACTGAATCAGAATATAGTTCGTCAGAGGGTGATTTGTCAAGTAATGAATCATCAAAGAGGGGACAGTTCTCAGGGAGGTCAAGAGGTAGGGGAGTCAGTAGAACCAGGCCAAGAACTAGAGCTAGATTTGGCCATAATGAGGGCCGTTTTTTAGGTCAACCGATCTCTCACTATATGTTGAGAGATCGGGGCCTTCCAGGCAATTTCCAATAGTAATGGATGAGTCGTCTTCTGGAACCATGGATACCCTAAATAAAGATAATCGGTCAATGGAGGCAGAATTACAAATCATAAACTTATCATCGAGAACTTTATCAGATAATGAACAGTCTTTACTAAAGAGGGGGTTGTCATTTATACCGACGAACAGATACGATTGCTTTACTTGGACTAAAGATATCTCTCTATTTTTGAGGAAACTGCGGTGGAGGAAACATTTTGCAGTGGAAGGAAAGAAAAAATGTTTGGAACTGGGTTTAGACCCCAGCGATCAGGGAGCACTTGAGACATTGATAGCGTTGGAACAGGAGGGAACAAGGGATCCAGGTGTTGGTCCCTTTACTGGTCTTAAGCCAAAGAACACCAGTTCACCTTCGGGTGAGTATCCGTTTATAGACCTATTTGAGTCAATGGTTAATACAGACCTGAAAGATCTCTCTTCGGATAAAGTTAAATTTAGTCATCATAATTTGACATCAGAAGAGAAAAAGGCTCTAATTGAGCTTAAAAATGACTCAAGTGTTGTGGTGAAACCTTCAGATAAAGGGGGCAACATCGTGATGCTAGATCGCGATAAGTACCGCGATATGTGCCTCCTAATACTGAATGATAGATCTACATATAAGATTTTGGAATGTGATCCTACAGATCGCTTCCAGAGTGAATTGAATGATATACTTACCATGGCGAAATCTGACCTCCTGATTGGTAACAACGAATTTCTCTTCTTGTATCCTAAAAAACCACTGATCGCTGTATTTTATGGACTACCAAAGATACACAAGGGGCTAGAACCCCTCAAAGGAAGACCCATTGTATCGGGTGTAGAGAGTCTAACCCAAGGAGTAAGCAGATATTTGGATCAGATCCTAAGATCATTTGTTGAAGCGTTGCCATCATACACCAGAGATACAACGGATGTTCTGAAAAGACTGGAGGATGTCTCCTTATCATCGGACACTATGTTTGCGAGCCTGGACGTGGAGTCCCTGTATAGCTCCATCCCTCATAAACAGGGGGTGGAGGCTGTACAATTCTATTTAAATCAAAGAGGGACTCATTTCAGAGCTCACAACTCATTGCTGACACGTCTTTTGTCCTTTATCCTCGAACATAATTATTTTTTGTTCGAAGGAAAATTCTACCACCAGCTCAGGGGTACGGCTATGGGGAGCCCATGTGCCCCCAGCTATGCCAATCTATTCCTGGGCTGGTGGGAGGAGACAAGAGTTTTCTGCGAAGAAAACGAAAAATGGACATCGTGGATAGAACTCTGGCTTAGATATATCGACGACGTCCTGATACTCTGGACAGGTGGCGTTGATGAATTTAATAAATTTGTGACGCACCTTAACAACAATGATCTGAATCTCTTGTTGACATCAGAGATCAATCGGGACAAAATAACGTTTTTGGATCTGAGTATCTCACGGACGGAGGGACATCGTATTGAAGCAACAATCTTCCGCAAGAAAACTGCAACCAATACTCTGCTGCACTGAACGAGCCACCATCCTCTACCATTGAAACGTGGAATTCCTAAGAGCCAGTTCATCAGAGCTCGACGGAATTGTTCTAATGAGATGGATTTTGAACATAAGGCCCGTGAAATGCAACAGAGATTCCTGGATAGGGGCTACCCGGAATATGTAGTTAAGGAAGCAGAACACCATGCTAAGCAATCAATACGAACTAATCTTTTGGAAGTAAGACCTAAGTCGGGAAGCAATGACGTAGTGAGAGTTATTGGCTCATTTGACGACAAATCCCAGGAAGTTAGGGGTATTCTCACTAAATATTGGAACATCTTAAGAAAAGACCCCGATCTTAAAGAGTATCTGACTGTAAGACCACAGATCACCTTCAGACGAGGGAGAAATTTAAAAGATAGGCTGGTACATAGTCATTTACCACCTTCCCAACCAGCCAGAACATGGTTAACACGGGATCCCGTCAAAGGCTCGTATCCCTGCTCGGGATGCAAGGCATGTAGATACATGGTTCGATGTAAGACGTTTAAGAGTTCCACCACTGGAAAGGAGTACACCATCAGGGACTTCATTAACTGTCGTTCCAGTGGTGTTGTCTACATGGCATCTTGTCCATGCCCAATGGATTATATTGGGAAGACGATGCAGCAATTGAGACGGAGGGTGTTAGCACATATTGGAAGCATAAACCGTAACGAACAAACCAGTCTAGCTATTCATATGAAAGAAAAGCATAACAATAACCCCGATCTTGTCACCTTTCGAGGTATCGAGATTATGAAGACGAATGGTAGACGAGGTAATCTGGATAGAAGGCTCCTGCAGAAGGAGAGTGGTTGGCTTTTCAGATTGGACTCTTGTGCACCAAAAGGTCTCAATGAGTGCCTTTCTTTTTCAGCATTCATCTGAAGATATGATAACCCTGCCTGAATTCTTATTGATAGAATTTTTATTAACAGACTAAGTCCCTATATGTGGACTGTTTACCTCTATCATACCGATGTGCTTCACCTCACTCTAGTTGTGGATTCTTAAATCTTGTCTCTGCATTGCGTCTGTGTCTATTTGATTGATGTATCCATCACCTTGTTAACCCCTGATATATTTCCTCGTGTCTGCTAGTGTCAGAATTTAATGCATTTGTATCATCAGAATTTGCTTCTAGCCTTATATTAATATCCTACAATATTCCTCCGTTTACATCTTACCTATGAATATATAATGGGGATTTCATCAACATTTTTACCTCATTTTAATGTTTATTCATGGTGTTACCTGTATTTATGACATCCTCTATTCTTGATTGGATGCTAATAACCGGTTGGTACGTGCGCTAGTCATTCTATATTATGTATATCTTCTATAGCCGATCGGGTGAGAATGACTGGTTTGCGCATGCGCTAGCGAATCCAGTCAAATCGACTATATCAGGGATTAACTCTAAGTCCGGGAGGAGTCACGTGACGTTTTAACGTCATCAATCTATGGTCACGTGGTTACGCCGTGATACGTCAGCACGTTGATGCGTGATGACGTCTTGCTAACACCTGATACATACGGGGGTGTGTAGCAAGGAGGGCGTCTGATTGGAGGATCGGGATCCACCCTAGGGGTGGAATAAGGCGGAGCTTTGTGAATAAAAGAACGGTGTTTGCACCTACATACCATCTATGTCCTAATATCTCGGCCGGTGCGGCTGATATGTGTGCTCTCTGCGCAGGGGTTTGAGCCGACCCTGCTAAACTATTTAATCTCACAGTGGTGGGCTCTGTTAGCCTTCTCTGAGTCTAGGTTATATATCAATCCCAACAACCATATATCGGTGGGATATGAATTTAGACCAGTGAATGGTGATCTTACTCTAATCAATTATATGGAGTCACACAGTGAACTACATCAGTGTGAATGTGACTATTTGTGTCTCCTTTGATTAGTAACAGCAGACTGTCTATACCACAATAGTCCGTTTTCAATAATTCAGACTTTACCATTTGAATAGCCCCATAAATGTGGGCAGAAGCACACTTATATTTGTACACCTATTTTTGGGAGTTTTTTTTACTCATGTTATTCTGAGTTAATAAACACTATTACATCTAGGTGATCATCCGTGTTATTAAGCTCTGTTTTCATCAATACAGAGCCTCATCATTGAATTTGCCCCATAAATGAGGGCTGGAGCACACATCTGTATTTGAACTTATCCTTGGGAATATTTGACTCTTATCTATATTGAGTCAATAACATCATTACATTATTATTGTCAATACGTCTTTTTATCTATGACAATATTAATGTGAATAAGCCCCCTTTTTGAGGGTTGGAGCAGTTGATTGTTCAAAATGAGTGATTCAGTGGATGTTATAGACCCAATTGAATTAGTTGTATCCATCCTGATGAAATAGTGTCCATTTTTTTGGCACTAAAGGAAACGCGTCGATGTGATGTCTGTTTAAACAAGCTCCGGCTATTAGTGATATCAGATATAAGATAGAATAGGTCGCTCCATATAGTCATCTGGCTTATCTTTACCCATTACCTTATGGACATATGAGATATTGAATGAACTTGGAGGGTCATTATCCTGAATCGTACCTCCCTCTAGTTGTCGGTGTCAGCACATCCTGAATATTGTTGCTGGTGGAGTCGTATGACTTCTTTTAATTTCACATATAAGCTTTTTTTAGAATAATTTAATAAAAGTTATTTTTTATACATCAGTAAGGTTCTTTTCGGTGACTGGTTGTTATAATTATTAAAAGAACGTTTCTGCCACAGTGAATAGTCTAAAAATTGTCAAATATGGTAGGTTTCTTGTCAGGACGCATCGATACTGCGCCCTGGCTGTCAGAAGCAAAATCTGTCATTTCAAATCAAGAATTGGATATGCAGACACAAGTAACATCGAGTAATCAAGCCTTCAAAAATCTTACGAAGGTCTACAAAGACTTCGTGAGATCGTGGTGGGAGGTCCAGGGACTCTCTAATTATTTGGAAAGTAAAATTGTGCCCCATGGACTGAGAGTCCAGGTTCTACCCGCCCCTAAATTAAGAAACAGCTCCTTCATGAATAGGTGGGAACAAGAAGCAACGGAATGTTCCTTCCACTTCATGAATCTTTTATTGGAAGAGGAGAAACAAAACCTTGATAAAAACAGCAAAGCTCTTGAGGAATTGATTAAAGAGACTAAAAAATTCTCTAGTGAACAAGACTTTGAAAAAAGAGAAAACACCCTGAAACTGACAATTGAGAAATTTACTCGTCATCTGAAAGAAAGAAAACACTTTCAGTTTAATCGGGATATGAACGACTTTAAAGAAAACAGAGTCTACGAATCCCGATCCCATACTGAATCAGAATATAGTTCGTCAGAGGGTGATTTGTCAAGTAATGAATCATCAAAGAGGGGACAGTTCTCAGGGAGGTCAAGAGGTAGGGGAGTCAGTAGAACCAGGCCAAGAACTAGAGCTAGATTTGGCCATAATGAGGGCCGTTTTTTAGGTCAACCGATCTCTCACTATATGTTGAGAGATCGGGGCCTTCCAGGCAATTTCCAATAGTAATGGATGAGTCGTCTTCTGGAACCATGGATACCCTAAATAAAGATAATCGGTCAATGGAGGCAGAATTACAAATCATAAACTTATCATCGAGAACTTTATCAGATAATGAACAGTCTTTACTAAAGAGGGGGTTGTCATTTATACCGACGAACAGATACGATTGCTTTACTTGGACTAAAGATATCTCTCTATTTTTGAGGAAACTGCGGTGGAGGAAACATTTTGCAGTGGAAGGAAAGAAAAAATGTTTGGAACTGGGTTTAGACCCCAGCGATCAGGGAGCACTTGAGACATTGATAGCGTTGGAACAGGAGGGAACAAGGGATCCAGGTGTTGGTCCCTTTACTGGTCTTAAGCCAAAGAACACCAGTTCACCTTCGGGTGAGTATCCGTTTATAGACCTATTTGAGTCAATGGTTAATACAGACCTGAAAGATCTCTCTTCGGATAAAGTTAAATTTAGTCATCATAATTTGACATCAGAAGAGAAAAAGGCTCTAATTGAGCTTAAAAATGACTCAAGTGTTGTGGTGAAACCTTCAGATAAAGGGGGCAACATCGTGATGCTAGATCGCGATAAGTACCGCGATATGTGCCTCCTAATACTGAATGATAGATCTACATATAAGATTTTGGAATGTGATCCTACAGATCGCTTCCAGAGTGAATTGAATGATATACTTACCATGGCGAAATCTGACCTCCTGATTGGTAACAACGAATTTCTCTTCTTGTATCCTAAAAAACCACTGATCGCTGTATTTTATGGACTACCAAAGATACACAAGGGGCTAGAACCCCTCAAAGGAAGACCCATTGTATCGGGTGTAGAGAGTCTAACCCAAGGAGTAAGCAGATATTTGGATCAGATCCTAAGATCATTTGTTGAAGCGTTGCCATCATACACCAGAGATACAACGGATGTTCTGAAAAGACTGGAGGATGTCTCCTTATCATCGGACACTATGTTTGCGAGCCTGGACGTGGAGTCCCTGTATAGCTCCATCCCTCATAAACAGGGGGTGGAGGCTGTACAATTCTATTTAAATCAAAGAGGGACTCATTTCAGAGCTCACAACTCATTGCTGACACGTCTTTTGTCCTTTATCCTCGAACATAATTATTTTTTGTTCGAAGGAAAATTCTACCACCAGCTCAGGGGTACGGCTATGGGGAGCCCATGTGCCCCCAGCTATGCCAATCTATTCCTGGGCTGGTGGGAGGAGACAAGAGTTTTCTGCGAAGAAAACGAAAAAATGGACATCGTGGATAGAACTCTGGCTTAGATATATCGACGACGTCCTGATACTCTGGACAGGTGGCGTTGATGAATTTAATAAATTTGTGACGCACCTTAACAACAATGATCTGAATCTCTTGTTGACATCAGAGATCAATCGGGACAAAATAACGTTTTTGGATCTGAGTATCTCACGGACGGAGGGACATCGTATTGAAGCAACAATCTTAGCAAGAAAACTGCAACCAATACTCTGCTGCACTGAACGAGCCACCATCCTCTACCATTGAAACGTGGAATTCCTAAGAGCCAGTTCATCAGAGCTCGACGGAATTGTTCTAATGAGATGGATTTTGAACATAAGGCCCGTGAAATGCAACAGAGATTCCTGGATAGGGGCTACCCGGAATATGTAGTTAAGGAAGCAGAACACCATGCTAAGCAATCAATACGAACTAATCTTTTGGAAGTAAGACCTAAGTCGGGAAGCAATGACGTAGTGAGAGTTATTGGCTCATTTGACGACAAATCCCAGGAAGTTAGGGGTATTCTCACTAAATATTGGAACATCTTAAGAAAAGACCCCGATCTTAAAGAGTATCTGACTGTAAGACCACAGATCACCTTCAGACGAGGGAGAAATTTAAAAGATAGGCTGGTACATAGTCATTTACCACCTTCCCAACCAGCCAGAACATGGTTAACACGGGATCCCGTCAAAGGCTCGTATCCCTGCTCGGGATGCAAGGCATGTAGATACATGGTTCGATGTAAGACGTTTAAGAGTTCCACCACTGGAAAGGAGTACACCATCAGGGACTTCATTAACTGTCGTTCCAGTGGTGTTGTCTACATGGCATCTTGTCCATGCCCAATGGATTATATTGGGAAGACGATGCAGCAATTGAGACGGAGGGTGTTAGCACATATTGGAAGCATAAACCGTAACGAACAAACCAGTCTAGCTATTCATATGAAAGAAAAGCATAACAATAACCCCGATCTTGTCACCTTTCGAGGTATCGAGATTATGAAGACGAATGGTAGACGAGGTAATCTGGATAGAAGGCTCCTGCAGAAGGAGAGTGGTTGGCTTTTCAGATTGGACTCTTGTGCACCAAAAGGTCTCAATGAGTGCCTTTCTTTTTCAGCATTCATCTGAAGATATGATAACCCTGCCTGAATTCTTATTGATAGAATTTTTATTAATAGACTAAGTCCCTATATGTGGACTGTTTACCTCTATCATACCGATGTGCTTCACCTCACTCTAGTTGTGGATTCTTAAATCTTGTCTCTGCATTGCGTCTGTGTCTATTTGATTGATGTATCCATCACCTTGTTAACCCCTGATATATTTCCTCGTGTCTGCTAGTGTCAGAATTTAATGCATTTGTATCATCAGAATTTGCTTCTAGCCTTATATTAATATCCTACAATATTCCTCCGTTTACATCTTACCTATGAATATATAATGGGGATTTCATCAACATTTTTACCTCATTTTAATGTTTATTCATGGTGTTACCTGTATTTATGACATCCTCTATTCTTGATTGGATGCTAATAACCGGTTGGTACGTGCGCTAGTCATTCTATATTATGTATATCTTCTATAGCCGATCGGGTGAGAATGACTGGTTTGCGCATGCGCTAGTGAATCCAGTCAAATCGACTATATCAGGGATTAACTCTAAGTCCGGGAGGAGTCACGTGACGTTTTAACGTCATCAATCTATGGTCACGTGGTTACGCCGTGATACGTCAGCACGTTGATGCGTGATGACGTCTTGCTAACACCTGATACATACGGGGGTGTGTAGCAAGGAGGGCGTCTGATTGGAGGATCGGGATCCACCCTAGGGGTGGAATAAGGCGGAGCTTTGTGAATAAAAGAACGGTGTTTGCACCTACATACCATCTATGTCCTAATATCTCGGCCGGTGCGGCTGATATGTGTGCTCTCTGCGCAGGGGTTTGAGCCGACCCTGCTAAACTATTTAATCTCACAGTGGTGGGCTCTGTTAGCCTTCTCTGAGTCTAGGTTATATATCAATCCCAACAACCATATATCGGTGGGATATGAATTTAGACCAGTGAATGGTGATCTTACTCTAATCAATTATATGGAGTCACACAGTGAACTACATCAGTGTGAATGTGACTATTTGTGTCTCCTTTGATTAGTAACAGCAGACTGTCTATACCACAATAGTCCGTTTTCAATAATTCAGACTTTACCATTTGAATAGCCCCATAAATGTGGGCAGAAGCACACTTATATTTGTACACCTATTTTTGGGAGTTTTTTTTACTCATGTTATTCTGAGTTAATAAACACTATTACATCTAGGTGATCATCCGTGTTATTAAGCTCTGTTTTCATCAATACAGAGCCTCATCATTGAATTTGCCCCATAAATGAGGGCTGGAGCACACATCTGTATTTGAACTTATCCTTGGGAATATTTGACTCTTATCTATATTGAGTCAATAACATCATTACATTATTATTGTCAATACGTCTTTTTATCTATGACAATATTAATGTGAATAAGCCCCCTTTTTGAGGGTTGGAGCAGTTGATTGTTCAAAATGAGTGATTCAGTGGATGTTATAGACCCAATTGAATTAGTTGTATCCATCCTGATGAAATAGTGTCCATTTTTTTGGCACTAAAGGAAACGCGTCGATGTGATGTCTGTTTAAACAAGCTCCGGCTATTAGTGATATCAGA